>MU225691.1:965193-982202 GCA_018584345.1 Thuja plicata
GGTAGCATAGATGCCAGATACTTAGTGACAACCTATGTATAAAAATCCTCTAACAAGGTCACACTTAACAGTGTGTTTGTAACCTTTAACAGGGTTGGCTCCTAACAGGGCTCACTTCAGAAGAGTGCAAATTTGGGGTACTGGTCCCAATGGTTTTTCCCTTAACAGGGTTTCCACATTAAAATCCTTGTGTTATATGTGCATGGTTCATTACTTTATTGTTTTACATTCTACATATGCATTTATGGATTGATTGGTATACTCTGAATATTTACTGAGTATCGGTAAATATAGTTTACTGCTTATCGGTTATCAAGGAGAATAAGGACAGACAAGGTAAACCGACAGACAGTTATTTGTTTCAAGTATTTCAAAGGCATACATCTTGTAGGGACTTAATAATTTGAGAAGAATTGATTGGTGGATTAAGGTTTAAATTGGATAAATTTTTGAGGCCACTGATTCACCCCCCCCCCCCCCCCCTCCCCTCTCAGTTATTACTAACAAACCCATCATGGGCAGATCTATAAATCGCTCATACGCGCGAAGATGATGGAATCTACTTGAAATCAACGAGCTGAACTTAAAATCTAGAGTAGGAATTAAGGATTCCCTCACAAATGCATGGATATATGATTGAAATTCCTATATTTTAAATGTAGATATGGTTGATAATTTCTTGTAAAGAAGGAGAATGGATGAGAGTGGAAGAAGGATCTTCTTGCTTGATTGAGAATTCCTCTACTTGGCCATAATGGGAGATAAAATTTCTTCAATTAGGGAATATTTCCTTTGACTTAAATAATATTGAAGAATTGGAGACTTGGAGAATTTAAAATTGGATGCTTGCCTTGAAATCTTGAATTCAATTGCTCAATTTCCCAATTTCACTTGAAAACTTGATACCTCAATTGCAAAAATGCTTGCATGAAGTTTTAATATAAAAAATGATGAGAGATATAGGGTTTATATACTCAATCGTACATTTCAAGATTCAAAAATAAGTCAGGATGACCACAAGATCAAATTTCCTGATAGAACCCTGACATAGGGCCTCAGGCCAAATTTGGGCCCAAACAAGTGGGAAGAGAATGTTTGAAATGCTCTATTTTTTAGAACAAAACATTTGAAACATTTTATTTATAGGAACAAAATGTCTAAAATATTTCATTCCTAGGATATTGGGCCTGTATTTAAATTGGGTGTTGGCATGAGTGAAAAGATGCAAGAGGAAAAATCACATGTTGCTAGGATCAAGCATAATGGACATTTTGACGTCAAAATCACAAAATTGGGGTCTAATAGGTCCTAATAGAATATCCAATTATGGGTGATAAATTTTTAGGATTGTACATTTATCCCCCATTTTAGTGGGGATATCAGAAAAACTCATTCTCATGGTAAAGTAAATTAATGCATAAGAACGGTCTTATCAAGGTCAAGGAGGCAAAGAAATATCAAAACCCCAAGTGAAATAAGTCCTCATCAAATCCAAAACCAAAATAAGAGAGGCATTTCTCAGAAGAGAGAATAGAGAGAAGAAATGGAGAAGCATGACCACCAGCCTAGTAAGGTACTGCCTTACTATGGATCATGCAAAGAGAAAGAACTAAAATTATGATTTTGATGGTCTAGCAAGCTATGTTATGCTATTCAACCCATGAAAGAGGATCATTCCTTAAGGAAAGAGTTGTCTTTGTTAAGGGATCCAAAAATGCAATCATGCCTAAGGAAAGAATTATCTCCAAAGGGATCAAGGAAAGGAAGATCAATCCTTAAGGAAAGCATTGTCTCCATTAAAGGATATAGAAAAGGAGGATCAATCCTTAAGGAAATTATTTTCTCCATTATTGGATCCAACAAATAATGCATGAAAGAGATGAATCATAAGGAAAACATTGTCTCATTTTCCATCTACAAGAGAAATATTTTATTGACTCATTATGTGCATGTAAAATATGTGAAACAAGGAGTGGAGTGTATACCCCCGCGTTAAAGCGATTGCAAATGCCTTAACGAGAGTAATGGATTTAATAGAGAATGCATGCACCCACAAGAAATATTTCCACTATGAGATGCCCCCAGGAAAGGACAAACCAAATGAAATGAAACACGTGACAAAGGAACACGAAGGGATCTACTAACTTAGGGGTCAGTGCGATCACCTAGATGATATTGTCATCATCTCCCAGCGGTAGTAGAACTGGAAGAAGATCACATAAGAGTAAAAAAGAAGCATATTTTTGGGTTGGCATCACAAAGACCAAAAAGAATAGGCAGTTACCATTTTGTATCATCCCCAATCAGACAATACAAAGGAACATTTACAAATAGTGGTATATGCATGAAATAACATGTAACAACATATAGAAGAAATGAGATACAAATAGAGGAATTTCATGATAGATTGATTCCTTTATCACCTTACGTAGATAGAGATGCAATAAGGGTCATCTAAATAAATCTAAACAAAACATATAACAAGCAATACATCATGGGGGAAGCATATTACAATAGGAAAACACAAATAATCCACCATACAAGAGGATCTAGTCAAGCATATTTCCTACCCCACCATCTCAGTATGTAGTATTTAGGGAAGGTGGGAAATATACAAGAGGAAGAACATCCATAATGGTACATGGAACAATAGCCAAATCCAAACAAGGACCATATTGTGAAGATAGGTCACTTTGTTCATCGCTAGGACTAATAGATAATTATTTTTCAAATATAGCTGGTAAATCATGATTAACGTCAATAAGCCCATACATGTCTTTAGAATCAGTAGTATGAATATAATCATTAGTTGCTTTAGGAACATTAAAAACATGACCATCAAGAGTATCTTCTTCATTAAAATTAATTGTAATAGAATCTAAAATACAAGTAGAATTATTCTATGTGTACAATTTTATATTTTTCAAATTAACTCCCTCTGTTGGGCTATGCATAGGGTGGTCAAAGAGAATCAAAGAAATATTAGGTGTCTTAGAAGAGGAAAGGTTGTGTACAACATGTTGATGGGCTCTAGCACAACATTTTCAATGGAAATCACGGGCACAACGGTTGCATTTTGTTTTTATTGAGGTTTGGTTTGGTTTAGGATCAATCAACATCAAGTCCTTTTCTTCTTTAGGTGGAAAAACGGAAGAAACCTCACTAGGTTGAGAGATAACAATGGTTGAATATTTATAGGATATGGGAGATGGAATAGAAGCATATATAGGAGGTGTAGGAATAATTCCAGGTCTATTATAAGGAGATGGAACATCCTTAGCATTACTAAGCCCACAAATCTTTTGGATTTTTTATTTTGTATAGGACCAAAAGAGATTTTCCTTTGTAAGGCTGAGTGGGTGGAGGCATGGAAGGCAAAAAGAAGTCAAGGTCAAAGGACTCTCAAGGAACAAAAGGGTGATAAAGACTATGGATAAAAATGATGACCTCTCCTTTATGGGGAAACTTCAAACACTTATGGATAGGAGAGACCATGATTTTCATGGAGGTGAGCGAAAGGACACCAAGTATAACATGAAACTTATCATAAGTTGAGATGGCAATAAAGGTGACATCTAGAGTTTTACCACAAAATTATATAGGAAAAATAATAGAACCATTGGTAGGATAAGTGAAACCATTGCAATTTTGGATCATCACATCATATTTGTCATAGATATCATGTTACAATTGTTTAGTGTATAGATGTTAATTTAGTTATCACATTCACCATACAAGTAGGGTCAATAAGGACACCACAGGAAAAGAAAACATTAACCTTTACAATAATGTAAAGAGGACCATCAGTTGATTTTATCATCTCAATAGGATCAAATTTAATGCAAAGTTGAGGTTCAGGCTTGGGTGTAGGTTCATATTGATCAATAAGATTGACAACATCATTGGGTTTGATACGCTTATCATCATAGTAGACAACATGAGTGAAACAAGAATGTACAGACTTTGTAGACTCATTTGTATTGGTTGAATGAGAAGGTAAAGGATTGGTCTAGATTTGAAATTTTTGGTTGGGAGGTGCTATGGATTTGTTTCCTTGATCATTAACACCCTCAATAAATATAGTATGGGAATCAATGAGGCCTTGAATAATATATTTCAAGTAGAAACACTTTTTAATATCAGGACCAAGTTGACGATGGTATTGACAGAAAGCTTTACGATTAAAGGATTTGGGAAAACATTTGGATGTATCAATTAGATTAATATGAGGAAGAGTAAACACTTTAGCACTAATAAAATTCAACATCACATTATAAAAGCATTCATAAAGTTGTGTAAAATTACAAGGTCTAAAAATAGATGACAAAGGAGAAACACCTTTGGATGTTGCTTCCATTTTTTCATTAATATTGTTGGATAAATTATTGATCACGATGAAGTTCTTTGGTTTTTGGAGCTTGTTATAGGACTAGGATGTGGCATCACTCTTATTGACTGGAGCCATTGGAGTGGTGCTCTAAAACTGACTCACTTCAAGCTAATAATTATGAAACGCTGCACACAATTGGGTAAAAGAGAAAAATTAAAAAAGAAAAATCTTATCTCTAATGTATTTTTTTTAAATTAGAAATGAAAATATGTTGCACATAAATATCAGGCACAAGATAAGAAATCTGAGCATGCAAATGCTTAAATCTACCAATAAAATCTGTTACTTTTTCTTTAACACCTTGTTTACAATGCATCAAATTAGTCAAAGATATCTTAGGACCGATTTTGTTCTATAATTGTTGGATGAAAGAATTAGAAATATTTTGGAAGGAATCAATGAAATAAGGAGGCAAAGAACAATATCATTGAAACACTTTATCTTGGAAGGTTCTAGTAATAATTTAGCCATGAACCTATGATCATGGGATAAATCACTACACAATGTTTGGAAAGTTTTGACATGGGTCAAAGGATCACCTTTACCATTATAAGTCTCTAGGTGAGGAATTTCCATGTTTTGAGGGATAATAGCATGAATGATATCCAATGAAAAAGGACTAGCAATGTCACAAGTAGGAATGTTGAATTTGGATTGGGTCATAGAAGCAATTTATTATTGCAAAGAAGACACAGTTTGATCCAAGCTATTAATAGTTGAATTGGTAGAAAGATTGGTAGGAGATATGTGTGAAATATTTGGACCATTATAGGAAATGGTAGGAACGATGGAATATGAAAAAGGAACACTATTGTAAGTAGACATGGATGAAGGTAAAGAGACACACAGAGCACTTGAAGGAACAATGGAAAAAATATGATTAGGAATACTAACATGTTTAGGATTAAGGTTTTGAATGGAAGTAGTTATGATAGGAGGAACATAAGTAGATACTATAGGAATGGAGGTAGAGATAGGCACGAAGGTTTCAACATTAGTGGTAGGTGGAGTAAAACCTAG
Organism: Thuja plicata; assembly: GCA_018584345.1. Lineage (NCBI taxonomy): Eukaryota > Viridiplantae > Streptophyta > Pinopsida > Cupressales > Cupressaceae > Thuja > Thuja plicata. The sequence goes on from MU225691.1 coordinate 970,604, forward strand.
TTCTTGGGCACAATCTATAATAGACTTGATATTTTTATCAATGAGATGGGAGATACTATGCAAGATATTAACACCATGTTCATCATTATGAATTATCTTCCTCAAAACCTCTACAATGGAGATGACCTCGGGATTTGAATTTTCTTTCCCTAACCATTGATCAAATTTTTCAAAGTCAATGGAGAGATTTTGAAGTTACATAGGAGGGAATCTTAAGGCCTCATCTTCATCATGAGAAGTGTGAGAAGAGTTATTCTTGATAATAGGAGGAATGTCATTAGTAGGCATGTTGATGTCATCAAGATTCCTAAGAAAAATAGAGGACTTAGGATCAAAGGAACTCGTAAGTCTATGACTTCTCCTAACCAAAATTATATAGGCAAGACTTGAGGTAATAACAAGCATGCATGAGAGAATGAAAGAGGAATATATCTAATGAAAATAGTAAATTTGAAAGAGATATGCAAATCAACTAAGTATAATAGCAACTTTTAATGAAAAGCACATCTAACCATCAAATATGAAGATCTAATGAAATGCATACAATGTAGATCTATACATGTAAATAATATATAACTTCCAAAATCATAATTATGTAAGCAGAGTCGGGTTCACAAAAAATGTACAGTGGGAAAGTGATGATGGGAAGCAATACAATTAGGTAATTACTTCGTATCTTCACAATTGCACATTTGAAAGGAAGATGCCTCCACTAGGATCAAGAGGAGACTGAAGCATTGAATAGGAGTGGTGATCCTTCACTAAATATGGAATTTATGAAAATGATAGGAGAAATGCAATGTAGGTGACAAAATAGATAAGTAGGTGAAACAAAGTGAATAACAGATCAATATAGAATGACAAAGAGCTATAACTAGCAGAAACAAAAACCAAAAGATAGATTTGAATTGTACCTGGAATCTGAGTAAAGTAACAAGAAAAATAATCTTTCAAACTCTCTATTCCTCATAATAGAATGTTTCAAATGTCCTATTCCAGGTTTTTTTGCTTGAAATTTTTTGGGATTCTCCGACAATATCTGATCTTTTAGCTTTCTAACAACAACTCTGTAACCTATTGTTGCACATAGAAAAATGGGGGAAAAGGTTGTCTAAAGGGTTTTGCCTTGGTCAAACCCTTGTTTAGGAATCAAATTTGAAGATGAAATGAAATTACATAAATGAAAGTATGTAAAAAGGTAAATGCTTGATTCACCTTTGATAAACCCCCATGAACAGATGTAGAAATCACTCATACCCATGAAGATGCTTGAATATACTTGAAATCAAGGATTTGACCTTAAAATGTAGAGTAAGAATCATGTATTCCCTCAAAAATGTATATATCTATGATTTCAATTCCTATATGCTCAATGTAGATAATAATCACTCACAAAGAAGAAGAATGGATGAGAATGGAAGAAGGATCTTCTTACTTGATTGATAATTCCTCTACTTGGCCATCATGGGAGATAAACTTGATTCAATTGGGGAATATTTCCTTTGAACATAATTATCTTGAAGAATTGGATACTTGGAGAACTTGATATTGAATGCTTGCCTTCAAATCTTGAATCCAATTGTTCAAATGAACTTGAAAACTTGATAGCTCAATGCAAAAATGCTTTCCTGAAGTTGTGATGTAAAAAATGAGGAGAGATATAGGGTTTATATTCTCAATATTACATTTAAAGATTAAAAAAAAATCCAAGCCAACCACGGGATCAAATTTCTTGATAGAACCCCGACATAGGGCCCCGAGCCAAATTTGGGCCCAAACAAGTGGGAACAGAACATTTGAAACATTCTATTCCTAGGAGATTGGGCCTAGATTTAAACTGGCTTTCTCATCGAGTGAAAATATGCGGGAGGAAAAAGGACAGGTTTTTAGGATCAAGCATAACAAACATTTTGACCTCAAAATTACCAAAATAGGATCTAATAGGTCCTAATAGAATATCCAATTATGGGTCCTAACTTTTTAGGATGATATTATACATTTTCTACATTGTATTCATTTAGATACATAGATTCACCCATTATTCATTTTGGTGAACCTGAATCTTCTTACACACTTTTTATATTGGTAGTTAGATCCTCTTTGCATGTATTTAGATATCTATATCTCCTTTGTATGTATTGAATTAATCAGTAATTTCATTTTATTGGATTGTCAAATCACTATTGTGCTTATTTGATTTGCATATCTCTTTCAAAGTTAATATTTACATTAGATCTATTTGTCTTTAATTTTCTTATGCATGAGTTTTATTACCTTGAATCCTACTTATAGCATTCTAGTTAAGGGAATTCATAGACTTATGTTTTCCTTTGATCCTGAGTCCTCTATGTTTCCTAGGAATATTGATGATTCCAACATGCCTACTAATTACATTTCTCTAATTATTGAGAAAAACTATTCCCACTCTTCTCATGATGAATATGAGACCTCAAGGGTCCCTCCTATGCAAGCGCAAAAAATTTACCATGATTTTGACAATGTTGAATAATGGTTAGGACAAGAGAACTATAATCTTGAGTTCATCTCTGTAATAGAGGCTTTGAGGAAAATAATTCATAATGATGGACATTGTGTTAATATCTTGCATAGTATCTGTTAGGATTAGGTAACACTGAGAGGGGGGTGAATCAGTATTAAAAAAATTAATTAAAATTTTCAACCAATTAAAAATTAACCATATTCATGCACAAATGAAATTAACATAAGTAAATGACACATTACTCATAACACCATAATTTGTTGTTGAAAAAACCCTGGCCAAGGGAAAACCCTGGTGGGAATGGTACCCACAAGCATGCACTAAAGTATAGTGTCCATGTTTGGAGACCTAGCCCTATTAGGAGGTGAATATTACATGGTACATTTCCTTGTTAAAGGAATAATAAGCCTGTTAAAGGAATACAACACCCTGTTAGGGGCCAACTGAGCATACAACTCTTACAATATAATTTTGTTACAAAATGTTCTCAGTAATGAACAAAACAAGCATCTCTAATGCTTAGATAGTCCTTTTTCATAGCTCATCAATGATCTTTATCATCCTTTACTCTACCATTTGTATCTCCTAAAAAACATATCATCCATCCATCCATACTTCTCTCAAAAAAAAGATCTTACATATATACATTTCTTCTTTACCAAGTTGGCTCTCAATATGAATATTACATAATCGGCTCTCAATACAAAATACATTTAATAAAACAAATATCAAATTAACATTTGGTGCTCTTACATAATCAAAGTATAGGTTATTAACAATCATAATCCAACTCCAATTTCCAGGAGTCCATGTCATACTTCCTTAATCATCGCTTTAGTCCAGTTGCTCGGTATCGTTGTCCTGCTATTGTTTGTCTATTTTCAAATCTCTCTAACTTGTTGTAAACATTACCAAAACAAAATAGATCTTAGGTGGAGGTCACACATACCCCATACTATCTTCCTCTAATCTCTCTTTCCTTAACTCATCGATCTCGATCTTTGATACCCAAAATACCTCTGTATCTCTGCTTCTGTACTTAGTCAATTTCAGGGTCACCAAAACTTAAATTTATAGGAATCAATCTGTAAAATAGATGTGTTTCCATAAATGAAAACCAAAAGTGAATCATAACACACAAAATTGATCACTTTCCAACAATATCTCCCTTTGGCATTGATGGAAACTCTTAACAAAAAATCACTAAGTGTTCCAACAAAACAAAACTGTCTCTCCTTCTATCTCTATTTTGTTTTTCTCTTCTTCCCTTATACATTATCTTCTCCTTCTCCTTATTCATTTTTCTCTTATCTCTTCTCCCCCTTTGAAAACAATGACAAAGGTGCATAAAAGTAATAGGATTAGTGCTTGCTCACTAGTTTCAGAATATCTTGAAAGGAATCTTCCAAGATCTTCACTTTTGTACTCCATGACTTAAGCAATAGTTGACTAGCATGAATTAGTCCATTCAATGCAAATGATGTTGTCTCTGCATCTTTCAACTCTATAGGCATATATTTATTCAATGATTTTGTAGTCTTCTCCATGTCTTATAAGTGTTCTTCAATTATAGATAGCTTAGGAGTGATTAAACTCTTCAGTTATTGAATCTGGTTAGTCCTCTCCCTTTCTCAATATCCAATACATCTAGTTTTTCCAAAATTCTTGTTACTTCTTTGTCCAATTCCATTATAGTTTGTGAAGAGGTCTCACAACTGTCCATCATATTGTTCAAGGTTTCCCTATCCTTGGCAATAATGTCTTCAATGTTCTTAACATGCCTGATAGGATTCATGCAGTAACTAAATAGTTTCCTTCCATGTGAAATGCAACTCTTAGCATTTGCAGTAGTAGTTTACAAAATGCTCAAGTCCCATGAGATAGACTTGTAAACTTCGGATAGCTTCTTCTCCAAGTAGTTATTTTCTGCCTTCTCTTCTGAAATCTTTATCAAGTTCTCATAATAACCATCAAATTCATCAAGTGTTATCTCCAGGTTTTCAATATCATCTCTCTGCTAGAAAATAATAGGTACTGGAAGCAATTTGTTCATAGTATCAATTGCTCTGGTTATTACCTTAACCTTTTTGTCACCTTTTTGCTCTGATCTCTCCTTGGCTTTAGTAAGTGCAGTAAAAGCCAATTTTACTAGCTCATCCTCATCCATGCAATCAACATCAACATCTGTTGGATTGTCTTTCCTTTCCAATAATGAGATAGAAGATGTGTTTACCTTAGTTTTGGTTTCATCTTTTTCTTCATGTTCTTTGTATCCTTCATCATGTATTGCTTCTCTCTATTCTTCCTCTTTGCATTCTTCATCCTTTTGTTATTCATTTTTAGTCATATCATTGTCAAAGTTTCCTTCAAAAGGGTCCTTCTCATCATTAGAGGTATCAAGTGTCATAGGTACACCAAAAACATAGAAATCTGGTTGTGTATCAACTTTTCTCTTCTCAGCACTTGCCTCAGCTGGTTTCAAACTCTCTCCCATTCCTAAGGGTGTAGGCAAAGTAGTTTTAGGAAGTGGATTCTTCTCAAGAGTAGTGTTCATTAATATTTTCTCCAATGCTTTCTGAGTCTCCTCAGTGATTTCATCATATTTTCTTGCCATAATTTTCAGTAGTCTAATCTTAGTTCTCAATAAATGTTTCAATTCTTTGAATATTCTATCCCTTTATTATAGAGATATCCCATGTAGTATATTATCAATTTCCTGATTTATGATGGTTTCATCCTCAATATGTGCTAGTTGTTTCCTAGTCTCCAATCTCCCATATAATTCTTTAGGTATATTGCCCTCAATTTCCAATAGAGTCTTCTTGAAAACAAGTAAATGATTAACTACAACATCTTCAATCTTGAGTTTATCAGTCTCCTCATACCTGTCATAGTATTTTTTAATAGAAACTATCTTACCTTTCTCTATAGCTCTCTTCTCAATCATCTTCAAGTCAGGGTTCCATACATGACTATCATTTTCAGGTTTCTTCTCTTCTCTCTTAGTGTTTTTCTCTTTAGGTGGGATCTGTCTGCTAGATCTAGTGCTTACTCTAGGAGTAATCTTTTCAGCTTGTGATGTCTGTTGTGGTGAAGAGGAGGTGTCTAGATTAATGTCTGTAGTAGGTGAAACAACTATCATCAAAAATTTAGGATGTGGAAGGGATGAATTACTAGCACTTGCCAATCCAGAAGACCGTTCTGCCATTTTCCTTTTTACTTCCCTCAACTCTTCCTCTTTTAGTCCTACCTTAACACCACATTCATGCACAATGTTGTCAATTTTCCTTTTCCTCAAACCTCTGTTATGTTCCTCTCTTACCTTACCATATTTCTCCTCATAGGTTCCCCATCTTTCTTCAGATGTATTAATCTCAGATGCAAGAACATGTTCAACTTGCATAGTCAGTACTTCTAAACTTACCTCATATCTCATAGGATAACACCATTTATTCCTTGATATGACTACCTCAAAGCATACATAATCAGTTTCAACCATGAAACATATTGTATCCTTGTACTTCTCAACTATGTCTTCTGGTATCATGTATCTACCTTTCATTTGCCTCTGAAGAATTTTGATCATTTAAAATAACTCACCATCAACCCATGTCCTATTCTGTCTTTTGTAGCTCTGTAAAATCTGAGTACCAGTAGGTATCCCTATTCTCCAACCACTAGGTTACATGCTTGGGAATCTGTGTTCAATGTGTATGAACATATGTACCAATAGTGAGCCAAATCTAAAGGTCTTTGATATGTCTTTCTTTATCAGTTTTACATTCTCCAGAAATTGTTGTGTTAACACTTCGCATAGGTTATATTTGACATTTTCTTTTACCATTCTATATTCCATCATGATAACTCCTACTAATACTGAATTAGGTCTACTGTTGTAGTAGAATTTGTAGCCAAGTATCATAGAAATTAGTCTCACATCCTATTGAAAGATGTCATTCACAGTCATTGCTCACGTGTCCCATTTTGAGTGAGTTAGGGTTTTGACTTGCTTCTTCACATGTTTTTCTGCAACTGGAATGATTCTAGTATTGTCTAATCCAATAATCTTATGAATTAAATCACTACAGATATTCACAGGCTACTCACCTATCCAAATGAACTGATCATGTACTCTACTCAACAATATCTTAAACCATTCTTCTTTGTCGAATTCATATAGATCCAGAATTTTCATAATGCTCAACTGATCAATATGTTTGTATTCATCTCTCATAATGCCTTTGTGAGTCATATACTCCATTTTAGTAGAAATTTCATCAATACCCAGTATATCATACTTACAATGAATTTAAGCCCTAATATCTTCTACATGTAAAACTCCATAGGGTGTCTGAGAAAATTCTCCTTCAGGGTCTTCTTCACAAGACTTGAATGAATGTTTCTTGAACTTATACCTAGGTCTATCTACAACATCATAAATAACAGGGGCATCCATAGCTAGATGATGTAAATACCTCTTTCACATTGAATTCCAAGTTTTCGCTTCAATCGATCACGCAAGGCAAATGTAGGATAGACTGAAACTCTCCACTCTCTGATCTCCTTAGGTCACTCTTGGTCAAATGGTAAGGAAATAGATCATCATATGGCGCTTTATACAATGTTAAGTTATAAAAGTTCACTTTACCCAATACTGTCTAGTTAGTTGTAGATCTCGCGATCAAAATATATGCATCGGCTGATGTTGCGCTCTTAACTGTATACTCCATGATGTCTTCCATGATCATAACAAAGCTTGCATGAGATTAATCCACAAGATATGGGGCGGGATATATTCTAATGTCTTTATCCAATGCTCCCCCTAAAGCCATGATCAATCAATTAGGTTGATTCTACTTTGCTACCATCAGGAAAAGATCCAGTAGCATCTAGTGTCTCTCCCTAAACCAATGTCTCACTTGTTTCTTTGATCTTCCATATCTTACCACTACTTTTATCTTATTCTTTCTTAAAACAATTGTCAAAATTATTCTTTAAATCTACAACACTCTTTCCAATATCATTTCCATTCTTCTGTGTATTCATAGGATGTGGTACTCTTCTGTGGTTTACTCTATTATACCTGCAAAACTTTGCTATATGACCTGGATTATTGCATTTATAACATATATGAGGTCTTATTTCCTAATTTACTTGCAGCTTACAATGATTCACAATGTTTCCAATGTTATTACATTTGTAACATGTAGTTTTCACTGTAGTTTCTCTTCCATTGTCTTGTCAATATCCAGATTGATTACATTTCATGCATTCTGCTTTATTGTACCCATATCCATTAAAATTTAAAAAAATAACCAGAAAAGGTCTTAAAAGGAACATTACCTTTGTAGTCTCTTTTCATGTGTCCAAATTTGTTACAACCAAAGCATATACCTATGAAAGGTCTGATATGCTTTCTAGGTTCTTCAATAGTAAGTTTTTCAGCATCAATCTTTGCATCAGATTTCTCTTCCTGATTCTTTAAGCATTCATCTTCATTGAATCCAATACCAATCATATCACCTTTAGGTTTCTAGATCTGTCTCTTTGTTCATCTATCAAATCACTGCTGGTGTGAAGTTTCTCAATATGTTTCTTTGCCTAAGAAAGTTCACCTTTTATGATCTGATTGTATTTCTCTAGTTTTAGATACTTGTTCTTGTAGTTGTCAGCCTCATTCTTCATTTGTTCTAATGCACTATTCAAATTTTCTTCAATATTATTCTTAGCATCCTTTTGTAATTAAATCTCTTTAGTCATAGCTTCATTATCAAGTTTCAAAGTTTCATTTTCTTCTTCAAGTTGCTTCATCTGATTTGAATTGTCTTTGTCTGAATCTTCTTTTATTTGAACCACAAGATCTTGTCTCTAACTTCTGGAAAGTTCAAACTGGTCTCTGAGTTTCTTTATAAATTTCTTAGCTCTTCACATGTTGAATCTTAATTCTCCATTCTCTTCTTTTTCTTTGTCAAGGTCTTCTAGTGCAGCATCAAATTTTTCTTGCAGACTATCCAAATCCATTCTAATCTCCCTTAAGTTGTTAGACTTTCTCTCCAAGGGCCAAAAGCTCTGATACCAATTGTTAGGATTATGGAATACTGAGAGGGGGGTGAATCAATATTACAACACTTAATTAAAATTTTCAACAAATTAAACATTAACCATATGCATGTACAAATGAAAAGAACATAAGAAAATGACACAGTACTCATAACACCATAATTTGTTTTCGAGGAAACCCTGGCAGAGGGAAAACCCTGGTGGGGATGGTACCCACAAGCATGCACTAAAGTATAGTGTCTCTGTTAGGAGACCTAGCCCTGTTAGGAGTTGAATATTACATAGTACATTTCCTTGTTAAAGGAATAATAACCTTGTTAAAGTTATACAACACCCTGTTAGGGGCCAACTGGGCATACAACTCTTACAATGTAATTATGTTATAAAATGTTCTTAGTAATGAACAAAACAAGCATCTCTAATGCTTAGATAGTTCTTGTTCATAGCTCATCAATGATCTCTATCATCCTCTACTCTACCATTCATATCTCCTCAAAAACATATCATCCATCCATCCATACTTCGCTCAACAAAAACATCTTACATATATATATTTCTTCTTTACCAAGTCGGCTCTCAATACAAATATTATAGAGTCAGCTCTCAATACAAAATACATTTAATAAAAAAAATATCAAATGCATAGTCGGTTCTCTTACATAATCAAAGTATAGGTTATCAAAAATCATAATCCAACTCTGATTTCCAAGAGTCCATGTCATACTTCCTTAATAATCACTTCAGTCCAGCTGCTTTGTATCATTGTTCTTTTGCTGTCTGTTTGTCTTCAAATCTCTCTAACTTGTTGTAAACATTACCAAAACAAAATAGATCTTAGGTGGAGGGAACACATACCCCATACTATATTCCTCTAAGTTCACTTTCCTTAACTCATTGATCTCGATCTTCGATACCCAAAATACCTATGTATCTCTGCTTTTGTACTTAGTCGATGTTAGGGTCACCAAAACATAACTTTATAGGAATCGATCTATAACCCAGATGTGTTTCCATAATTGACAACCAAAATTGAATCATAACACACAAAATTTATCACTTGCCAACATTATCTCTCATCTCATTCATAATAATGTCAAGCCTATTATAGATTGTGTCAAAGAGGTAAGTTTCATTCCACCTATCACCAATGTTGAAACCTTCATGCCTATTTCTACCTCCATTTCTAGTGTGTCCACTTATGCTCCACCTATCATAACCAGTTCCATTCAAAATGCAAATCCTGCAAATGTTAGCATTCCTATCTTATTATTCCCACCATTCCTTCAAGTGTACCATGTGTCGCTTTACCTTCATCTATGCACCACTTAATATTGTGTTCCTTTTTCATATTCTACCATCCCTTCCATTTCCCATAATGCTCCAAATCTTTCACACACATCTCCGACTACTCTCTCTACTAATTTTACCATTAATATATTGTCTCAAATCATTTCTTCCTTGTAATAAAAAATTATTTCCATGAATCAATCGAAGTTCAAAATTTCTATTTGTGACATTCCTAGTCATTTGTCCTTAGATATCATCTGTGTTTTTATCCCTCAATACATTAAAATTACTCCCCTAGAGATTTAAAATGGTATAGGTGATTCTTTGACCCATGTCAAAACCTTTCAAACATTGTGTAGTGATTTCTCTCATGATCACAAGTTCGCGGCTAAACTATTTACTAGAACCTTTCAAGGTAAAGCCTTGAAATCATATTGTTCTTTTCCCCCTTATTCTATTCACTCTTTTCAAAAGCTTTCTATTTCTTTCATTCAACAATTTCAAAATAACATTGTTCCTAATATTTCTTTGACTAATTTGATGCATTGTAAACAAGGTGTTAAAGAAAAAGTGATTGATTTCATTGGTAGATTTAAGCATTTGCATGCTCAAATTTATTATCGTATTCCTGATATTGATGTACAACATTTCTAATTTATAAAAATACATTAGAGATAAAAAATTACTTTCTAAATTTTCCTCCTTTACTCAATTGTATGCAGTGCTTCATAATTATCAAATTCAAGTGAGCCAATTTAAGAGAACCACTCCAATGGCTTTCGTTGATAAGAGTGATGTTGTATCCCCGTCCTATAAAAAGTTTCAAAAACCTTAGAACTTCATAAAGATCACTAATTCATCAAACAATGTTGATGAGCAAGCGTCAACAACATCCAAAGGTGTGGCTCCTTTGTCATATGTTTTTAGACCTTCTCATAATTTTACACAACTTTATGAATATTTTTATAATGTGATGTTGAAGTTGATTAATGCAAAAGTTGTTGGAATTATGTTATATTTGTCATCAGTGAAAACACTTATTCGATTCTGAATGCTTACCGAGCTCATCACTCAGTCCACAGCTTATACCGAGCATTCAGCAATCACTTTGTAAAGCTCAGCGGTAAATAGTTCAAACCGAGCAGAACAGTAGTCACCGAGCATATGAACAGTTCAGCAGCGGTTACCAAGCAGACGGTAGTCACCGAGCTTCACTGTAACTACCAATCCAACCGAGAAGTCAGTTACTACCGAGTCACCAGAGGTTACCGAGTGACACTATATCTACCGAGTCACCAACGGCTACCGAGTTCCAAGCTACACTTTGGGACTAGTATGGACCGAGCTTCTACTCTTACCGAGAGCATGACAATGTCGAGTATTGTAGTGGATGCTGAGTATCAGAAGATCACCGAGCCAGCTTGAGGAACCTGAGCTTCTACCGACTCAGTAATATTTTGTTTACTTATGTAAGGCCGACTTAGGAATAAGTTTATGTTATTATTTTGTATTTGGCCGACCTTGTAAATTGTAATTATGAGAACGGTATATATATGTAATGTATTATACCATTTGAAGTGTGAAAGTGGGAGTGTGAAATAAGAGAAATCAGCAGAGACTGCAACAAGGCAGCAGAGCAGAGCATTTTTGCAAAGGAGCAGAATAGCCATATCTATCACAGAAGGTGATCAGTACTCAAAGGATCTTATCAGCAAATAAAGTTGTAAGTCAAGATCTACTGTTTCATCCTAA
>MU225691.1:998606-1026046 GCA_018584345.1 Thuja plicata
TTAATTATTAAATAAATATCCTCATTTCAAAAATTGAATTTAATTATTCAGATAATTGAGAAAAACATATTTATGAGGTCATACTTTATTTATTTAATTAAATATTCTCTCAAAAATCTTCTCTTCAATTCAGAAATAGAAGTTTTGAATTAGTTGTGCTTTAAAGAGGAAGAAAACCATTAAAATAAAAAAAGAAAACAGTTAAAAACAAAGAGAAAGAAGTTCATTGTTTTCTTTTAAAGAAAGCTTACTAATTTGAACTAGCTTTTCTAACTATTTTATTTCAAAAAGGAAAATTTCTATTCTGAGCAGACTCTCAGTCTATAAAAGAACTCCCATTCCCCAGTCATTTTTATGCATTGTTAGAATAATGAATTGCTGCTACATTTTATCATCTCATTTCTAGTTAAAACTCTCATTTGCAATAGATTAATGTCAATTTCTTAGATTAATTGCATAATAATCATGGCATAGTTTGAATTCATTTAGATTAATCTTGCATCTTTCAATTCTTAGATTAATCTTGCATTATCTTGCATCACATTCATGGAGAAAAATCCTTCGTTCTTAGATTGGTCTATGGCTGTGAGACTCTCATTCTGAGAGCTATTCAAAACCCCATCTAGATAGAAGGCAATAGGTCGAATCATACAGGCATGCAGGATGAATAACTCATATTCACTTCTGTATGTGGCTGATTAACAAGGACTATGTTGAAGTGTATCGTTGAATAACAAGGCCAAATTTAACATATACATTTTTGGCGCCAACCATGGGGCACAAAAATTTAGTTTCTGGCCTCATTCTACACTTTTTTTGATCAATTCTGGTTTTCGTCCGTACAGCTCTATAATGAAAGTTTGCGTGAAATTTCTCATATAACCGCGTGAAGTTTTGCAAGTACATGCATTTATTTGTGCGCTTTGATGTGTTTCTTTGCACGGATCGTAATACTTCTTCGCGCAACATTTGACTCCAGTGATCTTTAAGTTTTAGTTTTTGATATCTTTGTTTCTGCTGATTTCTGACCACTAATGGTTTATGTTTGTTGTTGACTGTGTTTTTCTGGTTTTTATCTCTGAAACAGCTTAACAGTGGTTTGCAGGATGCTAAAATGAAGAAAGAAATTACAAACTACTAACGTATTTACTGCAGGATGCTTGTTGAAGACATACGTGTTTTCACAAAACTCTCATATCTATTTTTAATAGTTAGAACACACTTCGGTTGGTGCTTAAAATGAATCATTGTCTTGCATGATTGTAGTGTTTTCTAGTTTGTAATTCCAAGAACTATATGAATGTATCCTCTCCCCTCGCCTTTATGGATCTTGGGTGTAAGAGAAATTCATATGATTCTTCTAGTGTGGCTACCTCCCAAGAGCTTTAGCAGAGCCAGTGAGAGTGGATGCCCAACCGGTAATAGGCTAAAGTCAAGCCCTTCTGAACCGGTATAGAAAAAATGTCAATGTGATTAATCTCATAATGGACAGGTGTGAATTCATTGTGGCAACCAAAATCTCCTCTAGTACCCTAGTGGTGTGTTAAAGTCCTGACATCGTTAAGGTGTAAGCCTTGCTTTGAAAGGATTGGGAGAACCCCCTTTATTGGGAAAATGACTTGATCACAACCACCTGAACAGATGTCCTTACTACAAACTATTGTTTTAGAATCCAAAAACCCTTTATCTGTTGGCGCGGAAGGTCAGAGACCGACTAAGATGCCCCACACTTTTATGGCTCTTAGTAGAGGCAACAGCCCTTTGGGAAGCAATTCCTTTGGGGTTCGAAGCTTGGTGTGCCTGAGAAGTGAGTGCACATGTAAGGAGGAGCCCGTACCTCCAAGATTCTAAGTTGTCCACTATGAGTAGGCATAGCTGAACTTTGGTTCAAGTGGGGATTCAACAAATACTTCCCTGGCTATCCTAGGATTGTGATGTGTCTATTCTCGTACTACAAACATTCTACTTAATGTGTTTTGCGTGGGTGTATCATTTAAACAATCAAAATAAGCGTCAAATCACACAAACTGTCAAACTTGAACATGTCCAAAATAGTCTTTAACTCAAACTCTCTGTTAGAAAACAACACGATCTTGTCTCAAAAAATGCAATCTTGTCTTAACTGTCTGATTCTATAGAATTGCATTTGTCAAAACTGCCAAGTCTCACGCAATATTTTGTCATCTTCACATCATTATCTGTGAAACTTCATGTGACACGCTGGTAATTGTTGCATGACATTTTGCAATCTTGTTTTCATTTATTCACCAGTCGATCACTTTTATTCACCAGTTTGTCATTCTATTTCGCATAGGACTGCATTGTTTCAAGCAAGCCTGTGCAAATATTTGCACGAGAAAGTACTTATTCGCGCGAGTCTGAAGAATTTTGTTAAAATAGTGAGCAATTTCTCATCTATCTAGCATCTTTCTACTAAATCAGGTCTCTGTTCTGGGTCTGTCTATCTACCTTCTATCTTCACACAGTCTACAACTTGGTTTCTTGGGTTGAGAATCACGTGATTCTTGCTTAAACTGGTCTCGTCTCATATCTTTTGGTCTATTTCTACTGTCATCATGCCTTGTGTCACAATAGTCATCTCTTGGCCATTCTAGCCTCATTTTAGATGATTTGCACCAAGGATACTTCACCTTTTGGCACTTTCTATGCATCTACTTTGAGATAGTTTCAAGTGTGGTCCTAGTTCATATCCATTGTACAATATTTTTCTATGACTGTTACAACTCAAAGTGGTAAAATATTCCCTTCAATCAATCAAGATGAATTTGTTCTTTCCACACCATTGCTGGCTACATCTAGTGAGGAATCATCTCGATCTCCCTCTCCAGTACTTTGACCTTACGTCAAACGATCATTTCTAGTGGATTTTAGTCAGGTTCAAAACCCTTTGTTCCAAGAGGATCCAAATTCTGAAAACACTCAACCTTCTCATACTAAGTCTTTACACACTAAACACTTGCATTCTAGCAAGATGGCATATCATGACCAATCAGGTGAACATAGTAGAGATGATCTCTCTAAAACTAGGGGTAAATTCCTTTTTCAAGACCCCCCAATGATGAGGAAATATAAATAAGCTAAGTATATATCACGAATGCTCATGCCAATAAATATTTCTGTAGGATGATGGAAATTCTCCTAGCTGAGGAAAAAGTGAAATACCTTCTCGAACTAGCCAATCAAGGGCTAAGTTACCCTCCAACTACAATGTAAAGATGCTTTTCACTAAAGAGGAAGAGACTGGAAACTCCAAGTTACAAAAACAAGTCCAAATTATGCAAGAAAAAATTATTCAACTCGTGAAGGATAAAGACAAACCCGCTACACAATTCACGCTGGAAAGCATTTGTCCATTCCCATTTGATAAGAGTCTATGTGTGCCTTCTTTTCCCAAAGGAGTTGAACTTCCCAAGTATGATAAATACTTGGGTACATCTGATCCCCAAGATCATTTGAGAGAGTTTGGTTCTCTTTCTATGGACTTCATACATGATCCAACCTACCTCATGTGTCTCTTCCCACGTAGTTTGGGAGGATCGTCTATGGAGTGGTTCTCTAGACTACCAAATGGCATCAAAACTTTTGACAAAATTGCCAATTTGTTTCTACAACACTATTCTCACAACATCCAACATTTGTTTCACATCCGAGATCTTTGCAACTTGAAACAAAATCATGGGGAATCCTTCTTGACATTTCTCCAAAGATGGAGACAACTTTATACAAGATATTCTTACAAAATACCCAAATCTGAAAGTTGGACATCTTTCTAGACAATCTTCTTACCAACTTTGGATATCAAGTACAGCTTCAAGTTCCTTTAACCTTTAATGACATGATTAAGCAGGCTGTGAGAATTGAGACATTTTTGGTTAAGAAAGGAGAGTTGACCTTACACAAGGAGAATAAAGAAGGGTCTTCCTCATCAAGCAAAGATAAACCCAAATTTCCCAACAAGAACCAGAATGTTGTGAATGATGGAGTTGTAGACAATGTAACTCCCAAGCCTTCAAAGGCTACTTTTAATCTCACTACCACAATGTAGGCAGCCAAAGCCACTAAACAGGCTACGGTAGAATCCAAACTAATTACTTCACATTTTTCTAGTTCTAAACCTTGGGCTCCTAGACCCAAGCGTGAATTCACTCCTTTAGGAGAACCTCTTGATGTAGTCTACAAGACTCTCTTGGACAACCATTTTCTCACTCCACTAGATAATTCATGACCTTATGATCTCCAACCAGGACCCTCTTGGTGGAATGAATCTGCTTATTGTGATTTTCACCAAAACAAAGGTCATAAAATGGCTACTTGTCCTAAATTGCGGCATAAAATATAGGATCTCATCAATAGTGAGGTTATTGTTGTGGGAGGTCACAACAAGAACTCAGATCAACAAGCTTTTAAAGACCCATTTCCTCCTCATGGGAAAGGTGAGTCATCCAAAGGCAAAAATATTGATGCCAAGGTCAACTATACCTACACCAATAATGACAATGTCATTAATATGGTTGAGCCTGTTGATACTGAATACTGTAATGTTGTCATTCTCAAGGGAAGGGAAGATACTCCCAAGCCCAAAACCTATTTTATCTTGTAAGGGTCTATGCCTCAGCCCTCTAAAAAAGACCAGTCTCAGGTTAGTGCAAACATTGTTACTCGATCTCGTGCTACGATCATCCTCAAAGGCCCTGAGCCTTCTACGTTTACACCAACGCAACCTGCAGACAAAGCTCCTGTTGGCTCTACCAAAAAGAATCTAAAATTAGGTTCCTCATCTAATGCTGCCAATTACAACATTCTAGATCAATTACAATGTACTAACACTCATATCACCTTCTTTGAACTACTAAAAATCTCCCCTGATCACAATGAGATCCTTGACAAAGCCCTCACCAAAGAAAATGTCCCAAAAGATCTTGATCTTGACCGATTTCAATCCATGGTAGGTCACTTGACCTCCTCCCATTACTTATCTTTCTCTGAGGAAGATGACCATTCTTTGAGTCACCCACACAACAACCCCTTGCACATTGAAGTCATGATTGGTCCAAAGCGCGTTCATCGTGTTCTCATAGATAACGATGTTAGCCTCAACATTTTCTCTGCTAGCTTCCTTACTGAGTTAGGCTACGAAAAAGATAGCATAGATGCCCGTAAAAAGATTACTATTAAGGCCTATGATGAAGAAGAACAAAAATCTAAGGGGCTAGTTGTATTACCTATCAGAGTCGGCCTTGTTGAAAGAGATATTATCTGTCAAGTGCTTGACATTCCTTTGGCATACAATATTCTATTGGGAAGGACATGGATCAATGAAATGCAGGCTATCCCTTCAACATACCATCAGTGCATTAAGTTCCCTTTCCAAGGATCTAAAGTGACTGTACCTGCTAATACACGCTATTATTGTAACACCCTCACAAAATTTGTCGATATCTTTGTGCCTACCAACAGAGAGTCTACTGAGTTCTTTGAGACTAAACTAAAGGAAATGGAAAAGGGTCTGACACTCAAGGAAATTAACATGGGAGGGTATCAGATTGAAGCTATGATATCTATTACATCTCTGCCTTTTTCTCCGTGTTCTTTTGTGAGACCTTTTGAGCACACTAAGCCTTCTATAGTTCCTCCTCAAACAAAATATGGTGGTACCTTTGTATAGGCCACAGTACCATTAGAAGAAGAAGTTGAAAATAGGGCTATCAAAGCTTGGATCTATAAAGGAGAAGACACCTCTGAGAAAACCACTACACCTTATGACATGAAACTTGAATAGTATGGAAAGGGTCTAACTATTATGCAACACTTTGGTTACAAAGGAAATGGTCCCATTGGTGTGAATCATAAAGGATTGATTGTACCTCTTGAAGCTATTGGTCGCCGACCACATGACTCTACAAGTATAGGCTTCAAGAAGCTCACATTTCAACTAGGGATAAACAAATTTGTACCTCACATAGATCAACAACCAACACCTAAAGATACATCCAAAACTAAAGAGTTCGAAGATAGCTCTAACAAGGACTACTTCCCTTGTCCCATTCCTCCAGACCTGGCAACATTCTTTGTTGAGTCAGATGATTTCATACTGCATGTCAGTACAGTTGAGAATGAT
This sequence comes from Thuja plicata, assembly GCA_018584345.1. NCBI lineage: Eukaryota > Viridiplantae > Streptophyta > Pinopsida > Cupressales > Cupressaceae > Thuja > Thuja plicata. The sequence continues at coordinate 1,004,746 of MU225691.1, forward strand.
AGCAATTCTGATGACACCACTTCACTTTCTCCATTAACCTTTGAGCGGTGGAAAGAAATGCACACTATAAATCCAGGTCATCAGGGTGATTTGTACATACCACCACACTTCCAAGAGTAGTTTTAACAGGATTCCTAGCCACTTCTCACTCAACAAGAAGTGGATGATGTTGCAAACACTGATGAGGTACCTAGGTCAAAAGGCACTCATCTGACCATAGCAAAATTTTTAGGTAGAACTCATCCAAACTAGGGATAAAGGGTTGATTTCACTCATGTTCTTGATACGATGCCTAATGATGAAATGGACTCTCATGAATATGAGTTTGACAACTTGTCATATGCCACCTCTGACAGAGATATGGATACAGTTCACACACATGAAAACCTTCTTGACGTAGGTGAAGGGTCTAGTGTAAGGTCGAACAAGTCCAATTCCATCGATGTTAATGTATCATCTACTACGGTTGCTAGGATTCAAAGGAATTTGACTACACCTTTGGATGAGATTGCTCTAGGTCTCGACTTTCTTGTCCATACTTTTGATGATTATACCGTGAATGCACTTGAACCCATCACTTCTCTTTCACTCTGCCATCCTGAGCTTATAGACTGGAACTCTCCCTCCTCATCTAATGAAGTCCTTACTTTTTGAATGATTATGCTCTTGCCTGTTACCTCAATGTTGTCAAACCTATAACGTCCTCCACTAGTGAAGAAAGTATCAACATGACTGAGGCCGATATCAAGTATCTCAATCACAAAATCAAAAGAAGAAAAAATAGGCGCTCTAATGGAAAAAATCACATTGTGGCAGTGTCAGAGCCTAAAAAAGTCAAAATAAAAGACGTATCCAAGGGTGAAAACCTCTCTAAGGCGCCTGAGGATGAGATACTTGATATGCTTCCAAGTCATTTCCAGGAATGATCATCTATGCTAATTGAGCCCACTCAACCAGTCAACCTGGGTACGGAAGATGAACCTTAGATCATTCATTTGGCACAATCATTATCTGAGACAGAAAGAGAGGGATTCATTACATTCTTCTAGAGTAAAAAGATAAACTTTGCATGGAAATATTCAGACATGCCAGGATTAGATCCTAATCTAATCATGCACCATTTTTCCATTGCACCAGGCGTCAAACCTATCAAACAAAATCTCTAGAAAATGCATCCACATGTAGCTCTACTTGTCAAAGATGAATTGGAGAAACTTCTTAAGGCAGTGTTTATCAGAGCAATTGACTATGCAGAATGGATCTCTAACATTGTTCCAGTATCAAAACATGACAAATCTATCCGAGTATGCACAGACTTTAGAGACTTAAATAAGGCATGTCCTAAGGATGACTTTCCATTTCCCAATATTGATATGATTGTAGATATGACAGCAGGATATGAAATGTACTCACTAATGGATGGTTTCTCTAGCTACAACCAGATAAAGATCATGCTAGAGGACCAAGAGAAAAATGCTTTCACATGTGCATGGGGCACTTTCTGCTGGAATGTCATACACTTTGGACTCAAAAATGTTGGTGCTACATATTAGAGAGCTGTCACCACTATATTTCATGACATGATGCATAAAATAATGGAAGATTATGTTGATGACACTCTAGCTAAGAGCATGCAACAAGAGAAACACCTTGTGGATCTAGGTCCTATACTAGATCGCATGGAACAGTTCAGTCTAAGGCTCAATCCTAAGAAATGTGCATTCGGTGTAACATCTAGAAATTTCTTGGTTATATCATCTCTGTAAAAGGCATCGAAGTGGATCTTGAGAAAGTTCAAGCTATCATGGAAATGCCGCCACCAAAGAATATCAGACAAATGAGAGGAATTCAAGGCCGATTACAATCTATCTGGCGCTTCATCTCACAAATGGTGGACAAGTCCCAACCATTCACAAAGACTTTACACAAGGGTGTGACTTACCAATGGAACAAGGAATGTGATGAGGGGTTCACACAAATCAAACAGTATCTTGTGAACCTGCCAATATTGATGCCTCCTATTCACGGGAAGTCGCTTATACTTTACATCTCTGCTATGGATACATCACTAGGTATCCTATTAGCCCAAGAAGATCAGAACAACAAAGAAAGGGCTATCTACTACATTAATATAACTATGGTCTCATATGAAACAAACTATTCTATTATAGAGAAGGCTTGCCTCATAGTAGTATTTTCTTCACAAAAACTACGACACTACATGTTGGCTCATACTACACGCCTTATTGCTAAAATTGATCCTCTGAAATATTTTCTCAGTAAAGTTAACCTCATAGGTAGACTAGCTAAATGGGTCATGCTTCTTAGTGAATTTTATATTGAGTATGTAGAGAGAAAATCCATCAAGGGGAAAGCAATTGCAGATCAATTAGTGAAAGCACCTCTAGTAGACCATCAACCATTGAACATTGAATTTCTAGATGAGTCCATATTACTTCTCATACATCGATCTTGGACTATGTTCTTTGATGGTTCATTTACCCAATAGGGGTCAGGTGCTGGGATACTATTCATCACACCTCAAAGGTACTCTTTACCAAAAGCATACAAGATGTTGTTTCCTTGTACAAATAACATCGCCGAGTATGAATCCTTAATCAATGGTATGAAGATCACCCTTGAGTGGTGAGTGGATGAGCTCAATGTCCTTGGAGATTCATGGTTAGTCATCAATCAAGTAAATTATATCTATCAGACAAAAGATGACAAGTTGGTGCCTTATAAACGGTTGGTTGATGACCTCAGAAAGTATTTTTTTCACATCACATTTCAATAAGTTCCACAGGCAGATAATAAAGAAGTGGATGCCATGGCTACTCTTGCTTCCATGCTACAAATGCCAGAAAATGATTTTCAACATGAATTCCTAGTGGAGACGTTACGCCACCCAGCCTACAATTCCCTTGATTCCCAGATGATATGTTCTGTCATTGGACATGATTCATCCTGCTACCATCATATTTATTCCTACCTTCTTGACCAGATTATTCTGAACACTTACACCCAGAATGAGAAATGTCACTTAATCCGCAGTGCTTCACAGTTTGTCATCATCGCTAATGATTTGTATAGGCGCGGTCTAGACAGTACCCTCCTTAGGTGTTTAGAACCCGATGAGTCCAAACGTGGATTAGTAGAGGTGCATGAAGGCATCTATGGGTCTCACTCTAACGGCTTAATGTTGTCCCGTAAACTTATTAGAGCTGGTTACTATTGGCCAGATATGTAAAAAGAAGCTACACGGTTTTCTAAGTCTTGCAAACAGTGTCAACTACATGGTAATATGATTCATGCTCCAGCCAAGGAGCTTATTCCCTTCATTACTTTCTAGCCATTTCAACAATGGGCCTTTGATTTGGTGGGTCAGATTTATCCCTCATCCTCAAATGGACATAAGTTCATCATCACAGCTACAGACTATTTTACCAAGTGGGTGGAGGCAGTCCCTCTCACCGTAGTCAATGGCAAATCGGTAGCTATGTTCATTCTCAACTACATCATCTGCAGGTATGGTGTACCCTCAGCAATAATCACTGATAATGGGGGGCAATTAAAAAACAAAGATTTGACAGAGCTATGCTCTAAGTTTAAAATTATTTAGCATTAGTCTTCCATATATTATCCTCAGGGTAATGGGCAGGCGGAAGCATCAAACAAGACAATCCTTAAAATCTTGCATCGCACAGTGCAAAAATCTGGATGAGATTGGCATCTCCAGATCAATCCAGCTCTCTGGGCATACAAGACAAGCATAAGAACACCAATAGGGGCTACGCCCTATGCTTTGGTTTATGGAGCAGATGTTGTTTTACCAATTGAGGTTGAGATTCCTTCTCTACAAGTCTCTCTAAAAGGCCTCATTAGTGATGGTGATAACAGAATATCTCAGCTACAAGAGCTAGAACTATTTGATGAATGTCGGCAAGTGGCATTCGATCACCTTAGAGCATACCAAAAAATGATGTCCAAGAGCTATAACAAGAAATTTTGCCCAAGGGACTTCCAGGTGGGTGACCTTGTTCTAAGGGAAAACCCTAAGAATCAACAACATTGGATCCAGAAAGGAAAATTTGAACCAAATTGGCTTGTTCTGTATGTTGTCACTACAGTATTTGGGTCCGGCACCTATCAAATTTCTACTACTGAAGGAGAACAACTCAAAGAGCCCATCAACGCTCTTCATCTGAAACGGTTCTACAGCTGAGACATCTTCAGTGTGCTCATGTATATAGTAAAGTCCTGAAAAAAATCTAAAAATCTGAAAAAAGTCCTAAAAAAATGATCATCTTAGTGAAAACCTAGTGATAGGCGCTTTGATGTATCTCCAAAAAAAATCATATATTCCAAAAATACAAAAAAAAATTTAAAAAAAAAATAAAAAAATAAAAAAAAAAGGTGTCATTAATGAAAACCTAGCAAACAGGCATCATGGTAGCAAAAAAAGAATTTCTACCAAGAAGGTGAAAACCTGGTAAACAAGTGCCTCTTGTTCCACATTGCTATATCTATTGCAGCACCACTTGGCTTTATGCAGTTGCTTTCCTGCTTTGCTACTTTCCTTCTTTCCTACTTGCATTTTCTTTCCGCATGCTTTCAGTTCCCATCAAGATACCAACTTACATGGATTGAAACTGGTCATACTCTCAGTGCAACCCTCCTGGTCTAGGGGGCACTGTCCTATTATCTTTTGGGATCCACTTCACGACAGTCACCAGTGGTTCTCACTGCATCCGCCTACTATTTCTTAGCTTATACTGAGTTCTCTCTCCTTCAGAGTATCCCTAACATCAATCGCCAATGGTTCTCACTACGTGTACCTACTGATGTCTAGCTATTGCTACGATCTCTTCACTTGAGCATCTCTCTCGCGTCAGTCACCAGTGGTTCTCACTGCGTCTACCTACTGTCATTGTACTATTGAGATTTCTCACATCCATTACAGTTGGAGTTACACTTCAACTCTCTATCTATCAATACTCGATCTTGAGGATTCTTTGCTTTAGCTTGTACATAGCTTTCGGTCACTTTCGTGACACTTTGGTTCCTTTGTGAACCCTACTGACTTGACACTGATTCAATGTCATATGTCTGGGGGCAACCAAATCTAGTTTTTCCTAGCAACATACATCCAGTCAGTCATCGTTACTTGGGGGCATGGGTCCCCAATTTGATCACATCATTGGTTTACACCCGAGTCAGTAATCTTGTCACTTTTGCAGGACAACTCGCTACTGACACAAACTGGTGTTTTTCAACACCACCATAAACAATGTTTTTCAACACTATCTTTGGACACATCTATGTTTTTCAACACACATCAGATATCTCAAACATAAACATCTATTGATAACAATCAAACAAAATGCACTCACAAGCACAACGGTGTTTTTCAACACCTATACACATACATATTCGAAAACTTTGAAACTGGCTGAGCTATGATTGAATCTTTCTTTGTATGTTTTCTATTCTCATGGATTTCATTGCTATTTTCTTTGTCTACTGCTTTTTGGTGTAGTCTCGATGATCTGGAAACATCAAATAAATAGGGTGTATGTGATAAGAGCTCCCTCACTAAGGTGGAAAAGCCTCACATCCCTCGATCTTTATTTTTACACCATGGTGAGGTTGGTACTATCTCCTTGACTTTTATGGCTCTGTTTGTTTACGCACGAACACACTCATGGTTATCTTGGCTTTAAATGCCTCGATACTGGTGTAGTCTTGCAACATTAACTGGAAACAATGTTCAAGTCATCTTAGATTTTGTGCCCTGGTGCTTATGTTCATTTCCTACATTTTATCCGATGAAATTCATATTCATATTCTTATGGTTGCAGTGGCACTAGTAAGGGTTGTATCGACTTTGATGTTCCAAAAATGCTCAATGATGATGATTATATGAGGGGTCTCACAACCACGTCCTAGGTATTGCATCTAGCATAGGATTGCATTTTCAATCTAGGCTTGCATTGTGGCAGTAATTTGATGTTCACTTCATTGCGTCCTCCTAGGTTCATACATTGGAGAGTTATTCTTTAGAGTCCTAGTTTCATCATGACTGCACAAGCGTTCGATCCTCACTCTTGATTCTTCACATATTCTCTTGGTTAGCATCTATCACATATTTGGACACCCTGCATGAGATGTTAGTACCATATACATTACATTTGCATTATCATTTACACATTGCATTTACATATTTCCATTGCCAAGTGCATTTACATAAATCATCTACATACATACAACATTGCATCTACATCAACATGTGCATCACATAAACTCATAAACATCACATACATGTGCATTTCATACATCTACATATATTCAAAACATGTTCATTCATTTGCATACATTCTAAATCATCTAAACATCTAAGCATATAGGAAACATCTCATAAATAATAAAATGTGACACATGCGATGATACCAAAAGACGAGCTCATATATATATATATATATATATATATATCAAATGTGTCGATGCAATACAAAATGGTGCTACTCGAGCATAATCTATCTAAAAAATGGTGGTACAATACACAGATGCTAACACATCGGATACATCATATGATCTCATCTATCAAATCTATCTTATCTAGCCCTGGCCCTCTCCCTCATCACCTAGAGGAGGTGGAGGAGGAGGCATATCTGGTGGCGGTGGTGCCTGTGCACGCTTTGATCCTTTAACATACAAGGAAAATCTCGGCACCTGCAACACCTCATCCGGCACTACTCCCGCATAAGCTACATAATAATAGGCCACTCATGCAGCATGATGTCCTCCCTCTACCCAAAGCTTCTCCTGTGTCATCTACAATTGCCCTCAGAGCTCTTGTACCTCCTGGTCTCTATCAAGAAGTCATGCATCCCGCACGGTTACCTGTACCTGCAAGTCTATAACCTATCTCGCTAGCTGCCATACTCTCTCTTTGGCTCTCCGCAGAGCATTCTGCACCTATGATAGTGCATCCCTGGGTACTGGACCCTATGTTGGCTGCTAGGCAGGATGGTCCTCCTGTGGTACCTCTTGTTGCTCTGCCTGCTACTGCACATCATCGAGCTATGCAGTTGTCCTCCTCCTGATCTGCCTCCCGCTACTGCTCGCATCGGGATCAATCTGCATATGGCATGCAGGTATGTCCACCTTTACTATGTGTAGGCATGGCACCTACTATGGTACCTACTGTGGTGGTGGTCATGGTACTTGTTTCAGTGGAGGCATTGGTGCCTGCTGTTGTGGCCCCTGTGGGTGCACTACCTATGCTGGCACAACCATGCCAACTGGATTTGTGAATCGTGGGAAGGGATGAGTCACAAAGTGCTCCCTGAACTTCAGGGTCATGCCTCCATCTGCAATCATGCTTAGGTAATCCCATCGAGTCCATGCTAGGGCTCGTACATCGATCATGCATCGACCACTATCCAACTTGGTTGACCATCCCTTCCTAAGCTCATCATGAAAATGAGCATAGGCACAGTACTCCTATGAAATCTATTGTGCCCGACCAAACTATCGCTAGACACATGTCAGTGGAAATTGCTCAATAATAGATATGGCTTGACCAAAGAGAGGCCAAGAAACACGCATGTACCCCAGCTGATCACTGGCATCATCCCAGTCCTCTATCAACCTCCATGGTCGCCATGTCACTGCAACCAGATCATCAAGCTGAGCTCGCCACTGCTCTATCTTACCCAGCGCGGGCTGGATAATCAAACCTCTACACCTGTATATGTAGATCTCTAGTGGCTCCCTCATATCATTGCATATGGGTTGGGTAACCAGTAGGTGCTCCCATGCCCACACCTGTAAAACAAAGACCCCTACCACCATGCTCTTCACCTCTCTATAGGTTATCTCGTGCATCTCATGGTACATATGACCCAGCATAGACTGACCCCACCCATATCTGATTGGCTCCTCTAGCATCCTCTAAAGCATCTGACCCCAACCACACTCAAAACCATGCTGACCATGTTCTAGCATTAGATAGCATCCCAGGAATGCTGCCAAAACCATGGCTAATCGGTATCCAGACCCATACTCTCTAATCAGCTCCTCCCATGGGATGGCTCTCCCCATGACTAGCTCATCCTACAGGATCTCTCATAGTTCCAGTGTCCCTGGTCACGACTGTACCTCATACTCCACTCTCAGACCGTGGAAAGGTATCCTGAGAATCCTATAGATATCCTTCGGCGTCACTGTCATCTCTCCCTGAGGAATGGAAACGCTCTACTAATGCTCCTAGTAACTCGTGATTAACCTGAATGTCAGGTATCTCACAAAGATGTGATAGGCCCAAGATGTCAATATGAGTAATCTCTGCATCATCTAACTATCTCACCAGCCCATTGATAGTTGGATGATGTGACCTGAATGCAATGTCTAGGAACTCGACCTGCAAGACATATAAACAACAACGCATGATCAGTACTCGACTCATGATTCAAGATAATCAATGCATAAATAAGAAATAAAGCATTACAAGCATCCTACGCTAAGGACTGACATTGACACAATTGCTATTGGATGCAACACAAACTTGCTTTATATTCAAATTACTATGTTTTCTTCATACGAAGTAGCAGACTTTCACGTGAAGAATTTTTTCGTACCGCATGACATTTTACTTTCATGCAATGTTTCATCACTATTCGCGTGAGAAACCCCCCTGTCGAAGGGTTTCCCATGTGAGACGTGGGTACCCTCCCGCGTGAGGATACCCACCGACCAATGTGAGAATCTGCCTTTTGTCAGCTTCTCACGCGAGCCTTCATTACGGGTCGCGCTAGGAAACTAGTTCCTCATGTGAGAACCCATGGAACAGTACTTCAAAATGCATAAAAACATTGAAAATTTGACCAAAAGCAGAAAAAATTGAAATGACAGAGAGGTTAATCGACCACTTACTGGGGGTCCATATGCTGTTGGTTGACTATGCCGCCTGGATCGCTCGAAATGATGAGTGCTCATTGGGATCACCATTTTTGCTCAGAGCTCAAATCTCAAAAGTCAACGGATGAAAATGATTTAAAAATAACCTTTTGGACTCATATATAGGTTTTGACCTAATTTTAAAAAGTGCTCTGATTTGCATAAAAATTTCACCACTAGCTATTTTAACCGCTCTGAATCCATTTTCGTGATCAAAATCAAAATCTGACACTCCTATATAGCTCAAAATTGCATTTTAAAATTTTTGGGACCGACGTGATCGGACACTTGTGCAGTCAACTTTCTGACATTGCTTTCTTGTCAGAATCTTATCTAATCAACATTTCCTCAAATCTTTGACTTTTTTCCTCAAAAGTCAACTCTAGTCAACCCTAGTCAAACTTGGTCAACTGGACCTTGACTTCTCTCGAACTTGATTCTGAATCTTCCGAATTCTTCCGTAATCTGTTCTGAGTTCTTTTTGATCTCTGATTCAACATCTATCTATGATTTCTCGCTCTCAATCATCATTATGACGTGTCATCTTTCCATTTCGCTCCCAAGGGGGCAGGATGATTACATCATTGAAATCTATTTCCAATCAATCTGATCTGAATTCCAAAGTCCTCATTGCTAGGGGCATCTCATCACTTGGGGCATGTTCAGTTTTTCATACTTCATGGTCAAAACTGGATACTCCATAATCAATAGGGGCATCTTTGTTCTTTACATCTCGTCATCTATTAGGTATCGGGGCAATCTAACCTGGATCCCTGAGGATCAAGCTTCGTTCTGGAGATCAATTCTTGAAATCTCAATCTATTAAGTATCTAAGAAATCTAACTTAGATTCTTGAGGATCAAGCTTCATTCTGGGGATGATTCTCGAAAACTCATCTATTAGGAATTGGGGCAATCTAACCCTGACTCCTAAAAATCAAGCTATGTTCTGGAGATGAATTTGAAACTCGATCTAACTAGTGTCTGGGAAATCTAACCTAGATATTGGGGGACTAAGATTCATTCTGGAGATAGTCCTAAAGGTCTCTATTGACTATCTTTTTTTATGGACAGGTATCTGGGCAATCTAACCCTGACTCCTAAAGGTTGAGTCTCATTCTAGGGACAATCTTTTGAAAGATATCAATCTGTTAGGTATCTAAGCAATCTAACTTAGATCCCTGAGGATCAAGCTTCATTCTGGAGATGATTCTTGAAATCTTAATCTATTAGGTATCAGGGCAATCTAACCCGGATCCCTAAGGATCAAGCTTTGTTCTAGAGATGATTCTCGAAATCTCAATCTATTAGGTATCTGAGCAATCTAACTTAGATCCCTGAGGATCAAGCTTCATTCTGGAGATGACCCTTGAAAACTCTATTTGACTAGAATCTTGGCAATCTAACGTAGACTTCAGAGAGTTAAGCTTTGTCCTGGAGATGGCTCTAAAATATTCTTCTATCGATCTTTGCATCGTCAATTTTCAAAATCTATTCTTCTATGCTTCAGGCATCATACTATTCTTTGAATCAATGCGCTGCTTGCACATCAATTCAAAGATGGGCAAAATATAACACCCCAAAATTGGCATCTTGCAACCCTAACCAATTTTGTTGCATTTGTCATTCTTCTGGATCATCAAAGTCCTATTGTACTAGGCAATTCTGAGTTTTGACTGACTCTACTCGACCTAAGTGTCAAATGCAGAAAATCCTAAATCTGCATTAATCATACATTATATTTAATTCCTAAAGATCTATTGGCTAAACAAACCCTATGATTGAATTAATTTAATTATAAAGTCCTAGCACTTTAATTAAATTAAATTCACCCCTTTTAGCTAAAACACATGAAAAAGAATTTAAAAATATTTAATTATTAAATAAATATCCTTATTTCAAAAATTGAATTTAATTATTCAGATAATTGAGAAAAGCATATTTATGAGGTCATACTTTATTTATTTAATTAAATATTCTCTCAAAAATCTTCTCTTCAGTTCAGAAATAGAAGTTTTGAATTAACTGTGCTTTAAAGAGGAAGAAAACAGTTAAAATAAAAAAAGAAAACATTTAAAAACAAAGAGAAAGAAGTTAATTATTTTCTTTTAAAGAAAGCTTGCTAATTTGAACTGGCTTTTCTATCTGTTTTATTTCAAAAAGGAAACTTTCTATTCTGAGCAGACTCTCAGTCTATAAATGAACTCCCATTCCCCAGTCATTTTTATGCATTGTTAGAATAACGAATTGCTGCTACATTTTATCATCTCATTTCTAGTTAAAACTCTCATTTGTAATAGATTAATGTCAATTTCTTAGAATAATTGCATTGCAATCAAAGCATAGTTTAAATTCATTTAGATTAATCTTGCATCTTTCACTTCTTAGATTAATCTTGCATTATCTTGCATCACATTCATGGAGAAAAATCCTTCATTCTTAGATTGGTCTATGGTTGTGAGACTCTCGTTCTGAGAGTTATTCGAAACCCCGTCTAGATAGAAGGCAACAGGTCGAATCATACAGGTATGCAGGATGAATAACTCATATTCACTTCTGTATGTGGTTGATGAACAAGGACTATGTTGAAGTGTATGGTTGAAGAACAAGGCCAAATTTAACATATACAATACCCACAAGATCACATAAGAAAATTTGACACCTTAAGGATGGAATTTCTCCATGAACCCACCTATTTAATGAGGTTGTTTCACTGAAGCCTTGAAGGGCCACCAATGGAATGGTTTTTGAAGTTACCATTGTTTATAAATACTTTTGAGGAATTGATATCCAAATTTGTTTATCAATATTACTACAACATTGAACGAGAAATTACCATGTTGGACCTATGAAATACTAAGAAAAGAAGTGGAGAAGCCTTTTTGATCTTTCTACAAAGATGGAGAAGAATCTTTGCTAAATATCCACGAATTATACTTGAAAAATAAAAACAATGGATATATTTATTAACAACTTGGTTACAATAATGGAATTCAAGTTACAACTTAATTGTCCACCAAGCTTTGAAAAAGTGATAGAAAATTGAATCCAAATAGAGGATGTTGTAGTAGGAAATTGAGAACTAAAGCTCTACAAGGATAGCAAAACCTATACAAACAACAACAATAACTTCAATGCCAATTCTTCAAGGAATAACAATAATGATAAACCAAAATTTTGGTTGAAGAATACCAATAAGAATTTAGTCAATGAGGGAATAGTGCAAGATCACAATCTCAATGCAAAACCTTTCAATCTTTCAAGTAGTTTCACTACTCAAACTAATAACATTAATTAATCCCTCAATAATCATTTTCACAATACCAATTCCTTCAATAAAAATCAAGGAAGTACCAAGCCTAAGCCCAACTTTATGGCCCAATTTACTCCAGGATTGAGAAGAATTTTTACACCAATGGGGGAAAACTTGAGTCGGCCATAAGAATACTCATTGCCCACAAAATTATAACTTTACCAGAGGTGAGACCATATGAACCTCAAGTAAAGCCATCATGGTGGAGTGATTCTAATGATTATGAATATCACCACAACAAAGGGCGCAAGATGAATGAATGTATGAGATTGAAACATGTGGTACAAGACCTTATTGATGATGGTATTATTAAAGTTGATGGACCCAAGAATAATGAATATCATACCACATTTAAAACTCCTTTTCCAAATCGTGACAAGAGTGAATATCCAAAAACTAATAAATACAATAAAAAATGAGACCATAAAGTAAAAATTTCCCATACCTATAATAATACAATTAAATCTCTCTCTAGTTATGAGAACACCATCAATTCCATAGTGGTAAAAGACAGACACAAAAAAGATCCCACCAATGTCATCACTTGGGGGAAAGCATCAAAAGTGAGTTTACCTAGAACTTCCAAAATTATGACAAGACCTAATCCTCCATCATGTCTACCCAATCAATAAAATTTAATGGATCAACTTCAGAAAACTCTCGCACAAATATCAATCTTGGAGATGTTAAATCTTTCACCCACACATAAGGAGATCCTAGAAAAAAATTTGGTGGATACAACAGTTCCTACAAACCTGGACGTAGACCAATTTCAAAACATGGTCAATCATCTTATTGCACCACATTTCCTATCCTTTTTTGAGAAAGATGACATGTTCATAAATCATTCACAAAAATTTCCCTTGCATATTGAAGTCCTAATTAAAAAGCATAGGGTCAAGAGAGTCCTGATCGATGGAGTTGTTGGTCTAAATATTTGTACTCTAAATCTGGTAAAAGCCTTGGGATATTATGAAGATGTAGTGGATCCCAAGAGAAAAATAACTATTAAAGAATATGATGATGAAGAGAGATCTTCCAAAGGAATGGTCATTTTACCCAATCAAGTAGGACCTGTTCAGAAAGAAATAGTTTTCTAGGTACTTGATCTCAACTTGACCTACAACATATTGTTGGAAAGGAAATGAATACATGAGATGCAAAGTGTTCCATCTACATATCATCAGTGTTTGAAATTTCCTTATCTTGAACAGAAAATAACTATCAATGGAGATCTTTACCTATTTCGATATTGTAATCACATCAAACCGATTACTGATTCATTTATGCCACACAATAATGAGGCCTCTACATCTTCTTCACAGCCATAATAGAGTAAGGAGAAATGTCCTGGGATAATATCACTATCCCCATAAAAGGAAGAAGAAAATTCAAATGATAAGCGCACTACCTCAAGTCATGAAGAAAATACTCCCTCTCTATCTAACAAAGGAAAGGAAAAATTTAGTTTTCTAAAATCAAATGAAGAAAACCCTAATTCCTCAACATCACATTCTTCTATTCAAGAGGGATCACAGTTAGAAAGAGAAAAAGAAAAGTAGGCAAATTATAAAAAGATGGACACCATGATGGAGAACTTTGAAAAACAATGCAAGATAAAGCAAAAAGGAGTAGGAGAATACTCTATATCATTAATGGATATGCAAACTTCTCCTAAATCACATGGTAAACCCTTGGTCATACCAAATCAGACACTTCCTCATAAGTATAATGATAATTTTTTCAGGGCTACTACCTCAGCAGAGATAGAAGAAGACAATAATGTTCTGAATTGGTTATATAAAGATGAGGAGGAAACAAATGAAAGGGTTCAAAATATTAGTATTCACACGCACCAATATGGGAAAGGATTTGACATTATGCAAAAAATGGATTACAAAGGAAGAGGACCTTTAGGAAAAACAAATAAAGGGTTATTATAACCTGTATAACCCAAATGGAGGTCTAGTGAGGAAAGATAAGGAATAGGATATCATGAGCAAGGTAATGGTCAAAAGAATTTCACTAATCCTTATGAACACATTAACATGTTAGATTTACAAATTGAGGATGATTCAAATGAATATGAATGGGATTCATTATCCGAGGCTTCTTTTCATGATAAAGAGGTGGATGATATTTATTCTTATACTTCTACATGAAAGGAAATCCCAAATACAAGCGAATAATGGGTAGGCAAGTCTTATGTACCCTCATTCTTAGGAGAATCTAGCTCTAGGTTTAATGTACAACAATTTTTCTTGTAGGAAACTCAAGAGGACTCTACTAAGGGATATTTTGATCCTAACTCTATGGACCATCTCATGGAAACACATGTCATTGATTTGTGTGATACAATGTATGAACCTACAAATGAAATCATGACTCTAACTCCCATTGACCCAAATTTTCTAGTTGACCATTTACCCCTTTTTCCTCTTGAATTGATTGATCGAGAACAAATATAAATAAGTGACATACCAAAATTCTGAGATGATCATGCCATATCCATATACTTGAGCACAGTTAAACCTTCCTCCACCAATGAATCCTATGAGGAGGCAACAATGGGAAGAAGTGTCAAATTTCTCAGTCAACAAAGAAAAAAGAAAAAAATGAAAGATCTATTGGTGAAAACCACCATTTGGAAATACTATATCTAAAAATAGTAAAAATAAATGATGTAGCCAAAGGTGAAAACCCAATTGAGGTGCCTAAGGATGACAAACTTGACATTTTACCTGACCATCATGAAGAAATATCAACTATCTTGATATAGCCAACAGAAAAGATTAACATTAGAACGGAAGCAGTACCAAAGATCATCCATCTAGCCAAATCTTTGTCTAAAAAATAAAGGGATAAATTCATTGAATTTTGAAAATAAATACAAGTAAACTTTACATGGTCCTACGTTGATATACCAAGATTAGATTTAAATCTAATAATGCACCATCTTAACATAGCTCCCATATTCAAACCAGTAAAGCTGAAATTGAGAAAGATGAATCCACATGTAGCCTTATTGGTTACAACAGAGTTGAAGAAACTCTTGGACACATGATTTATTAGGCCTATTGCATATGCAACATGTTGATCTCTAATTTTTTTTGATCATTAGTGTCCCACACTTAGTCATTTATCTAGGGATTTTTAGTCGGTCATCACTGTGGCTGAGCTATCTGGTATAGGCCGAGCTATCCAGCATAGTCGTTGCCAAGAAGATAATAGTTGTCAAGTCACACGGTTGCCAATTTTAGTCCATGCCGAGTGCCAGAGTCTTTTTGTGCCGAGCAAGACATTTTTGTTATGTATGTCAGGAATGACACCAATTTCAAGGTAAACTATTTTGGCCAACTTATCTAAACATTTAATATTTTGAACTGAATAATTACACATTTAATTATTTGATCCCACTAGGTGGCATGGAGCCAATCAAAAATTGGATTGTCCTAAGCAGCATAAGCATTTGATCCTGATCGTTGATCTAGACCTAATTTCTAGATACGTAAAGTATATTAAGGTTGCTTCTTATCCTAATTGGAGTGTACTGTAAGAGAAGGTGTATGCGTACATGAGAGATGTGTGAAGGGTTGTTTTTTGTGAAAGGAAGCATAGATCTAGCAGAGTGAAAGTGCAGTGAGCAGCAGAGTAAAGATATATCAGATTATTAGATCAGAGAAGGTATTAAAAAGAGGATATCTGTTATCAGCATCAGAGTGCATATTGAAGGATCAGATCTTGAGACATTCTAACAAGTGTATCAAATGAAATCTCTTAATAGAGTGGTTCTAACAAACCTTTCTAAATCTCTTAGCTGAGTGCTTACTTTGTTGTAAGTTCAAATCCTTTTACAAGGTAGATTGTAATGATCTGTAGCTCTTAACCGGGCAGACCTTTAACCAGATAGATTACATATTATGATCAAATTTTGTAGCCCTAATAGGCACACTTTATTGTTGCAGTAATGAAGATTTTTGTGGGTGTCATCCCCACCCCAGTTTTACCTTATTGGGTTTCTGGGTTACCAAATTTTGTGTCTTGTGTTATTTATTTACTATCATGGATGTTAGTAGATGATAGATCAATTACTTTTATGCGTGATTGTGGATCAGTTTGTTTTAAGAGATAAAAAGTTTAAGATCTAATTCACCCCCCCCCCCCTCTCAGTATCTTGCTTTCCCATATTGTATTTCCAACAATTGGTATCAGNCAGTTTGTTTTAAGAGATAAAAAGTTTAAGATCTAATTCCCCCCCCCCCCCCTCTCAGTATCTTGCTTTCCCATATTGTATTTCCAACAATTGGTATCAGAGCTCAGTTCTCCTACAAAAGGTTTTAATCAGCTTGAGAGTACAGATCATGAGATGGAGATTTAAAAATTGGGTAGAGTCATTGAGAATCAAAAGATTGAAATTCAGCTAGCATTACATCAGCTTGAGACAGTAAGATAGGAATTGAGAAAGTCCTTGATATATAATAAATATTTGGCCAAACAAATGAATGACAATCATTATCAGGAAGAAGACACTGCAAATCTATTTTAGAATGGAAACTCTACTGAGAGTGATGCAGCAATTTCAAATCTACTGGAAAGGAACAATACATTGTGTGAAGAAGTCAGAAACCTAAAAAGAGAACAAGAAATGAAAACAATAAGACTATGTGAAGTAGTGGAACAAAAGAAGAAAGTTGAAGATGACAAAGCTATGGCTGAAGAAGACAAAAGAGTAATGACTATCAGACTTGATGGAAGGACACATGATGTACAAATGATGACAAATAATCAGCTTGACATGGTGAATCAACTATTACTTGCAAATCAGGAGATAAGTAGGAAAGACATAGAAGTTGTGAATCTGAGATCTAAGAACAGTCAATTGAAAGATGAATTGAGATCTGAGAAAAAACTTAATGAAAGATTGAATAGACCCAATGAAGCTTTGACTCATTTTGAAAACTTGATGGAAGCATCAAGGAGATCTAAAGATTTTTCTGGATTAGGTCATATCAAACAAAAGCCATCTACTAAGAAAGTAGAATCATCTAAGATTGGTGAAAAGAGGAATGCAAATTCAAAAAACATTAAAACTATATGCCACCACTATGGAAAATCAGGACACACAGCAAACATTTGCTGAAGCAAGAATGGTAAGTCCAATCCTAAACCTAAGTTCAATGGTTATTGCTTTAACTGTAAGATATTTGGACATCAAGCACATGAATGTTGGGCAAAGGCAAATAATGCACCTCCCACATGTAGATTCAATGGGTATTGTTACAACTGTAAAAAAATTGGACATAGAGCACAATATTGCAGATCTAATGCTAAACAATAATGGACATCAAAGACACAAGCAAAAGTACCAAGGAAAGGTAACACTTACAATTGGGATTACAACACATGGCATAGTTGTTATTACTGTGGTGAGTATGGGCATGTTCTAGAAAACTACATAAAGACACATTTCAGAGGAAAATCTAAGAGTTGGATGAATGGAATCCTAGTTTGCTATAATTGTCTGAAAATTGGTCACACTTGGAAGGATTGCAAGACAAGGGTACCTTCTCCTATTGTTGAAGAAATTAGAGCACAGATGAAATAGACATGGATAAGGAAAACAAAACCGAGCAGTAGCGAAGCTACTCAAACCGAGGTCACCCAATCCAATGGATCAGGTGATCACACCATCACTAATTAAGCAAAATGGTATGTAAGGAACTGTGTTTATATCTCATATCTTTTATCAGTTCCTAACATATAAAGTGCAAAATTCCATATCAGCATATGTTAAGATGCATCAGGACATATTTTTGAGACATGTACCTAGCAAAGTCAATATGCACTATAGGTGTCGAGCAAAAGTACTAATGTACACTGAGACCGAGCTCTCTAGTATGTGTTGATCTAGTATGGGTTACGACCGAGAGATAGATGAGTTTTGTGAGTCAGCCAAGGACAACTATTTGGCACTCACTCAATGGACAAAACATTTATTGCAAACCTAACTTTTGACCTATGGAGCCTATGAAGGAATGAGTCGTTCAATACTTATTTTTACCTTGCGATTGAGAATTTCACAGAGTGTTGGAGCATTTGCAAACTTGATTTCTGCAAAGATCTTTCGAAGACTTCTACAGCGAATCATCGGCTATCCTGAGTAAAAGTGCAAATTTTGACATCTGCCGAGGTGTTATGTTCATCATCTTTGAAACCCTATTTCTTTCAAAATCATGGCCGCTAGTTCTTCCACAACAGTGAAGGGTATGGAGAAGGAGTTGCTAAAAGTTCAATTGGTAAGGAGCGACACATGTGCGCCTCCTAATTTTTGAGCAGTTCTTGAGAGTGCCACCTAGGGTGATATGACTGGAGCCCTATCATTGATTCCACCTAAGGTACTCATGATTCATGATATTTCATCATGTTATATATGCAAGATAAGTGAAGTTGGCGGTCATGATCTAAGAGAATCTTACAACAAATTGTACAAAGGAAGAACCCTAAAAGTTGAACACAAACATTTAGCCAAGAGAGGGTTAACTCATGCCCTAGAATTTCTGAGGGATTTCAGACTGGAATGGATCAAGATTGTTCATAGTTGTGTACATGATGTGAACATATGGCTGGGAAATGGACCAGTTAAGATTACAAAGGAAATCATCCATAATGTAACTGGTTATCCAATTCTTAACGGGAAAACAACCACGAGATGTCTAAGTAAGGAAAACATAGAAGAATTCACTAGAGCCATTTGGAATAAAAGAGGAATGACGATCTCTAATATTACATATTTGGAGCTTGATTTTGCAGTTAGGGTTATTGCTCATAAGTTTTATCAGTCAAGCCGACTGGACATTGTCCCATGCATTGTAGTTGACTAGGCTTGGAAAATTGTGAAGAAGGATCATACTTATGACCTTGCCGAGCTTCAACTGATGCAATTGGCCAAGAACCTTGCTTCAATCAGAAAGACAAAGAATTCAATGTGTAAGTTTGGATCTCTGCTCGTTTGTATATTTTTCTACATACATAATACATTTCCTACCTTTGGAAACATAATGTGGAAAATAGACAGACCTATTACACACCAAATCAATGCATTTATTCAGCAATTAGGTGGTAATTTTAACAATGTGATGGTAACATATTTTGTCAAATTTAAGAAAAATATGAGATTGAGAAGCAGAATTCCTAGATCACTAGTTGAGAAACACTATGAGGATGTTTGTTTCCTAATAGACATAGATTTCACCTATATGCAGGCAGTAGTGCCAAGGGTATCATGGCTAAGGCCATTACCTTATGAAGTGAACATTTATGAGACATCAATAGCTATAACAAATCTATTGGCAAAGGAAATTGATGGTGCATCCAAACATTTTGGAAACTATGAAGAAGCTAAGTCCAAAATCTCTATGGATTTGAAGGCTGGTACTATGGAGAGGAAAAGGAAAAAGATTGTGAAAAATCAGAAGAAGATGGTTGGAATTGAGAATGATGAAGAAGTAGAGGATGCACCTTTGGGTTTATCAATAAGACATGGAGAAGATATGTCTAGTGGAGAAGAGGAGAGTGAACCTGAAGAGGATATCACTGTGAAAGGAAAATGGAAGCATCCAGTGGTTGCCAAGGTAACTAAAGAAAGCAAAGCCAAACCTAAGGCTACCCCTCTTATTGCTAATTGGCGTAGGACTAGATCATAAATGGTTTCATCTCAAGCTGAGTCAACAAACGTATATACAAAGAAGAATACTAGAGAGAGCAGTTCCAGGAAGAGAAAACAAGTTGAAACTAAGGCAGTGTCGAGCAAGCTTGAGAAGAGACCGAGGATGAAACTAATCTTAGAACAAGAAGATGATGATGAGAAGACAGATATAGATGAACCTAGAAACATACCAACAAAATCACATAAACCAATGACCAGTATTGATGATGTATGCAAGAATATTAGAAGTACAGCTGGTTTAGTAGGATTTAAATTTATCAAGTATGAAAAGCAAAGCATAGCAAACAAGCATAAGATTTAGGAAGCATTACTAGATATGATGTGTACATTCAAGATGACACCTATAGAGATAGGAAATATTGTTCCTACAGAGCTTTATGATATTTTATCATAAAAGTGGCAGTATGCTTTGATGACCGAAAGATAGATAAGGGAAGGAACAGTAGCTAAGGTCATTTCTGATTTAACCAAGAAACATATAGC
The DNA here is from genome assembly GCA_018584345.1 of Thuja plicata. NCBI lineage: Eukaryota > Viridiplantae > Streptophyta > Pinopsida > Cupressales > Cupressaceae > Thuja > Thuja plicata. Next base: position 1,025,228 of record MU225691.1, read on the forward strand.
CAAGTTTATTGAGTAATATCAAAGGAAGTTTATTCCTAAACAAAGAGCCTATGCAATTCTAAAAAATGATGTTGAAGGTGTAGTACAATAGAGAACCAGAATATGGAAGGAAACTTTTGGGTTAATCACTAAGAAGGCCGATGAGAAAGGTGAAGGCACCTTAGAGCTGAAGGAAATGGAAGACCAAATTGCTACTGATCAAGCAGAGACTGAAACAGAACCTCAAGAGGAAATAGGTGATGGGAAAACTATAGATTTGAAAATGGATAGTCCCATTGACACTACACTTGGAGAGAACAACAATGTGGATGTCGAGGATCAGAATGAGCTGGCAGACATAGGTATCCAATCACCCATTTTTACAACTGAAGCCAAGACAGAGAAAGAAGGAGAAAAGGAGGTAATTAATACTAATCCACCTATTTTAAAGGTTGTACAAATAGTTTTAGAGAGTGGAGATAAGATGGAATAAATTGCAAATAAGCCTATAGAACAAGAGGCTATACAAGTGTTACTGGATCTACCACACTCTGTATCATCTACTCCCACTGGACCCAAAATGGGTAGTATACCTGACCTGTAGGAAATCTTGACTCAGATGAAGGTAGTAATTAAAATTGATACTGACAAAGGAAAAGATATCATAGAACCTGAGCTGAGTATCATCTCACTAGAGCTCAAGAAGAGGAAGTTAAACAAGAAAAAGTCACCAAGCTTAAATGTCACATTGGATGAAGTTATTGTGATTCCTAAATGGGATCCTGAGAGTTTGACATATGAGCAGATTCAGACCCTTCAAGACCTATTGAAGAGGAAGAA
>MU225691.1:1026894-1040794 GCA_018584345.1 Thuja plicata
GGTGACAGGAACACTGAAATGCAGTACCAGAAACAGCTGCAGAAGAAGAACCAGGAACACCAATAGTGCAACAGAAGCACACACACAGGATAAAGGGCGGTGTCACAGACACACTACATGGGCTAATTTCATGGAAGGTATGCTCACTTGACAAAGGTGGATGTGCCTAAAGCGGCATAAACATCATAACCCCCCATGGCACTTTATAAGAGAGTGCGAGTACAAAAACTGAACAAGGTGTGCAAGATCCCAGAAATACAGAAGAAGCACTTTATCTCAGTGTGTTTACAGAACAAAGAATACAACAGAAGAGCATACAAGCTTAGAAGTCAGAAAGAAGAGTGAGCTATGAACTCAGAAGAAGAGATCCCAGGACCTGTAGAACCAAGCAATCCACCAGAGGGCATAAACTGCCAAACGCGGAGGAGTGAAAACCTAGAGAAAAATCTGGAAAAAAATACCTCTACCACTGAATAGCACACAGAACCAGCTTTCCGACGATATCTCGTTTGCCAAAAAAGGAGTCCGGATGAGCCAGATATGACTCCCGGAAGGAAAAACAAGACATCAGATTTCAACAGAAAAAAATGCTATTGAAATGGTGGAACCAAAAACCCTAACCTCCACCATCGGAAATTTCTCGGAAAGAGCTTTCCGACGGTATATGGAAGTCATAAAAATACCCCCGTATGCTCCTTGTAGAGCGAAAAAGGCCCAGGTACCCCCAAAACACCAAAAAACCTCAATACAGAGCCCCAAGGGCTAAAAAATTTGGGCCCCCAGGCGCATGGCGCGCGCCGGGGGCTTAGCCCGGGCTCCCGGTCACCCATATGACCACCCGCAAGGCTAAAAGGCCCGCGGGGGCCCTGGTGGTGGCGCAGCCGGAGCAAGTGGTGGCGCAGAGCGGGCGCTGGGCGGAGGACACCGGCGGTGGTGGGGCGCAGGGTGCCAGCGGAGCAAAGCAGAAGGGCCGCGGAGCGGCTGAGCGGGCCGGGGGGGCGGGAGGCAGGGGAGCCACCGGGAGGAGTTGAGCGGTGGGGCCGGGGTTGCAGAGTGACGCGGGGCCGGTGGCGGGGACCGGCGGGGGCCACTGCCAGAGGTGCCCGCAGCAGGTGGCGGTGGCGACACCCCAACAAAGAACAAAGCACGCACTTTTTTTTAAGCATTTTTTAATTTTTTTTCCAATTTTTGCCTTGAAACTCGTGTCCGTACGGCTCGTAGGAGGCCGAAAAAATTCTCCAGATGCCCCGGTGTCCAAAATGGACAAACCTTATATGGATTCTGGGGTTTTTGGGCCTTCTGGACGCAATGGTAGTGTCCGTTTGGGCCCAAAATGCCTCCAAAAATAGAGAACCCCCAGAACCACTAAAAGAAGCTGAAAAAGCTTCTGAAACCCTCTGTGCTTCAATAAAATAGGAACAGCGAACAGCAGATCAGCTCTGATACCATGTTAAATTTGTTGAACTGTAAATCTTCCAAAGAACACCTGCATGCAAAGACTGCTACAAGAATGAAGACATAAGAGAGAAAGCTATGGCGTCCGATAGGCCAGAGACTGCAAAAACATGTTGACAGAAAAAATGCTTCTATATTCAACAATGAATTACAAAAATACAATCTCCTTATGAAATACAAAGCGGTGAATCCTTATAAAGGATACCGAAACCCTAAAAGGGAAACTACTAGGAAATGGAAACTTTCCTAAGTCTAACTTAAGCAAAGAGTAGATAAACTAATAATTAACTAATTTAATTATTAGTAATACTCGACTACTCTAACATTAAGAACAAAGTCTAGGAGAAGATATCTAGGGAGATTGCCACCAAATAGGTTGAACTTTCTTCTCTTGTTGAGATTCTTGAGGAAGTTGCAAATAATGTTTTTTCATTGTACAAAAGATTATGTGATGTAACATTCTTTACAAAGGATAATTAATAGCTTATTGAGAAGTTGCATTTAGATATGAAGTCAACATCAAGTTCATTGAGCATGGATGCTAGTTCTAGATCCATACATTTTGATAGATTGAATCATGCACAGAGGAGATTAGCCAAGCTTATGGCTGAAGATGGCCGAATCAGGGCCAAATTAATAAGAATTCAAGCTAATTTGTTACCTCATATGGAGGTTATTCAAAAGGAACTAACATCTACACAAGAATTGGTCAAGAGAGATTCTCATCTCTCTACTGCAGATAGTTTGGTAAGTCTAGCTACTGAGCTAGAAGTTAAGTTGGAGGTTATGAAGCTTGTTAAGGATAGTTGGGATACATCATTTGCATTGATATTACAGCTTCAAAATCCATTTTTGGACAAGCGCAACTTAACCCCTACAACTATTAGTGAGAAAAACAAGGGGGAAACAGGAAAGGAAACAGAAAAAGATGTGCAGAACTAGGTATAAATATCTTTGTTGAAGGCATGTATATTATGTAGATAGTGTATGAAGTATGAAGTATAATCTAAGGGGGATTACATTGTGTACTTAGGCAAATTTTGTGAATATAAATGATAAGTGTTTTTTCCACTAATATCAAAGGGGGAGATTGTTGATCTCTAAGTTTTTTTTATCATTAGTGTCCCACACTTAGTCATTTATCTAGGCAGTTTTAGCCGGTCATCACTGTGGCTGAGCTATCTGGTATAAGATGAGCTATCTGGCACAGTCGTTTCCAAGCAGATAATAGTTGCCAAGTCACACAGTTGTCAAGTTCAGTCTATGACAAGTGCCAGAGACTTTTTGTGCTGAGCAAGACAGTTTTGTTATGTATGTCAGGAATGACACCAATTTTGAGGTAAACTATTTTGGGCCGACTTATCTAAACATTTAATATTTTTAATGAGATAATTACACATTTAATTATTTGATCCCACTACATGGCATGGAGCCAATAAAAAATTGGATTTTCCTAAGTGGCATAAGCATTTGACCCTAATCGTTGATCTAGACCTAATTGCCAGATCTGTAAAGTATATTAAGATTGATTCTTACCCTAACTGGAGTGTACTATGAGATAAGGTGTATGTGTACATGAGAGATGTGTGTAGGGTTGTTTTTGTGAAAGGAAGCATAGATCTAGCAGAGTGAAAGTGTAGTGAGCAGCAGAGTAAGATATATCACATTATTAGATCAGAGAAGGTATTGAAAAGAGGAGATCTGTTATCAACATCAAAGTGCATATCGAAGGATCAGATCTTGAGACATTCTAAAAAGTGTATCAGGTTAAATCTCTTAATAGAGTAGTTCTAACAAACCTTTCTAAATCTCTTAGCCGAGTGCTTACTTTTTTGTAAGTTCAAATCCTTTTACAAGGTATATTGTAATGATCTGTAGCTCTTAACCGGGCAGACCTTTAACCAGGTAGATTACATATTGTGATCAAATTTTGTAGCCCTAACAAGCACACTTTATTGTTGCAGTAGTGAAGATTTTTGTGGGTGTCATCCCCACCCCAGTTTTACCTTATTGGGTTTCTGGGTTACCAAATTTTGTGTCTTGTGTTATTTATTTACTTTCATGGATGCTACTAGATGATAGATCAATTACTTTTATGCATGATTGTGGATCAGTTTGTTTTAAGAGATAAAAAGTTTAAGATCTGATTCACCCCCCCCCCCCTCTCAGTATCTTTCTTTCCCATATTGTATTTCCAACACAAACTAGATCTCTAATATAGAACCAGTTTCCAAAATAGATAAAAGCATAAGGATTTGCACAGACTTTCAGGATTTAAACAAAGCATGTCCTAAGGATGAGGTCCCTCTTCCTAACATTGATACTATAGTAGATCTCACAATGGGGAATTCCATGTTCTCTTTAATGGATGACTTTAATGGCTATAATTAGATAAAGATAGCTCCTTAAGATCAAGATAAGATGACTTTTACCTATAACTGGGGTACTTTCTGTTGGAATGTGATGCCATTCGGTTTTTAAAATGTTGGGGCAACCTATCAAAGGGAAATGACAACTATCTTCCATGACATGGTGCACACATTTATGGAGGACTATGAAGATTATATTCTTGCAAAATATTATACTATAAAGGAACATTTACCCATCATTGATAAAATGTTCACTAGATTGGAACAATTTAATGTAAGACTAAATCCTAAAATGTGTGCTTTTGGTATTCAATCAGGAAAATTGTTAGGGTACATTATGTCCACAAAAGGAATATAGGTGGATCCTGCTAAGGTTCAATCTATTATGGAAATGTGGCACAAAGGAATTTTAGTCAATTGAGGTCTTTATAAGGAAGGCTACAATCAATCATAACATTCATATCACATTTGGCAAAAAATTGTCATTCCTTTACTCAATTGCTACATAAGGATATCCTATTTCAATGGGATAACAAATGTGAATAAGCCTTTTCTCTTTTAAAGAAATATTTGGCAAATCCTCCATTTCTAATGGCTTCAATACCAGGGAAATCTTTGATCCTATATTATATCAACAATATAAAATTCATTAGTGGCCTTGCTAGCACAAGAGGATGACAAAGGAAAAGAAAAATTAATCTACTATATTAGTAGAACTTTGGTCAAGTATGAGCTTAATTACACCAATGTAAAAAGTGTGTGCCTAGCAGTCATCTTTGTTCCTCAAAATCTTTGGCATTATATGCTAGCGCATAAAATTAGGCTCATTGCTAAAATTGATCCACTAAAATACCTTATTAACAAATCAGATCTTACAGGGAGACTATCCAAATGAGTTATGGTATTAAGTGAGCTCGACATTGAGTATGTGGACCGTAAAGATATTAAAGGACAAGTCATTGTAGATCAACTAGCAGAGTCTCCACTTTCAAGTGAAGAACCTATTCATGTGAAATTTCCAGAAGCAAGCATCCTACTATTGAACCAAAGACATAGAAATTATATTTTGATGGATCATGTACTCAACATGACTCAGGGTTAGGAGTTCTCTTTATTACACAATAAGGTTGCACAATCCCCAAATCATTCAAACTTATATTTCCATGCACCAATAATATAGAAGAGTATGAAGCCATTGTAATATGATTCAAAATGTCTTTGGAATGGAAGATTAAAAAGATATAGATCTATGGAGACTTCCAATTAGTCGTTAATCAAATTAATGATGAATATCAAACTAAAGATGAAAATATCATGCCATACAAGAGGCTGATTGATGACTTCAAAAAGTATTTTTCTATGATCACATTTGAGAAAAATACCCAGAGTAGATAATAAAGCAGTTGATGCCATGGCGACACTGGCCTCACTTTTGTAAATACATAGTCAAGATGACAGATATGAGTTCTTGGTGGAGGAATTTGTAAAACTCGCATGTGACCATTCTGATTCCCAAATCATTTTCTTACTTGTAAGAAATAAATCTATTTGGTATGGTCCTATTTACACCTATCTCAAAGATAACACCTTACCCTTGGACCAAACCCAAAATGATAAAATAAATATTATATGCCAAGCCTCGCATTTCATCCTCATTACTAACACATTGTATCACAAAGGTCTTGACAAAACATTACTTAGATATCCAGAGAGTGAGGAATCTAAAAATGCCTTACATGACATTCAAAAAGGTATTTGTGGGTCACACTTAAGTGGGTTTACCTTCACGAAGAAACTTCTTAGGATGGGGTATTATTGGCTGACCATGGAAAAGGATACATGTCAATTTGTTGAGATTTGTCAAAAGTTTATTTACCATGGGAACTTGATATGTGTACCAGCTTAGGTAATGCATCCAATTACTACACCTTGCCCTTTCTATCAATGGGGTTTGATTTGATCAAGATGATATATCCTTCTTCTAATGATAAAATATATATCATAACTTCCACTGAGTACTTTACAAAGTGGGTAGAAGTTGTGCCCATTTCATCTGCTACTGGAAAACATATAACCATGTTTATCCTAAATCGTATAATTTGTAGATATAGTATTCCACATGCCATAATAATAGATAATAGAAAATAGTGTAAAAATAAGGACGTTAGGAAGTTGTGTGTAAAATTTAATGTCATTCAACACTTTTCCTTAATATATTACACTCAAGGAAATGGTCAGGCCAAGGCTTCCAATAAAAATATCCTTAAAATACTCAAGAAAATAGTTGATGATTCTAGCAAATATTGGCACATACAGTTAAATATAGCATTTTGGGCCTATAGGACAAGCATAAGAAAACCAACTGGAGAAACACCATATTCATTAGTATATGGAGATGAGGCATTTTTACCATTAGAAGTGGAAATTACATCCTTAAGAGTCTCATTACATGGTATACTATCAGATGAGGAATATAGAGTGTCTAGCTTAGAAGAACTAGAGTTACTAGAGGACTTTCAACATCAAGCTTATAATCATCTCCAAGTCTACCAAAAGAGGATGTCTCAAAACTATAACAAAAAGATAAAACCTTGAGAATTTCAAGTTGGTGATCTTATTCTTAGAGAAAACTAAAGAAATCAATAAGATTGAGAGAAGAGGGGGAAATTTGAGGCAAATTGGCTAGGACCCTTTGTAATCAAATCATCCTATAGCACATGAACATACAAACTAGAAGATTGTGAAGGAGATGAGATTCAGGAACCCATAAATAGTATACAGTTAAAGAGGTTCTATACCTAAATTAGATGAAAGTATATTCGAGGAAAGAGTATAAGAGGAAAGAGTATCAGATGAAAGAGCCCCATGTTGTATAGAAAAAAGTGATCCTGAGTAAAATCCAAAAACATTATAAAAAAAAAAAGAAAAAAAAAAGGAAAAAGATAAAAGTGCCTTGGTGAAAACCTAGCAATAGGGGCTTTGGTAAAAAAAAACAAGACGAAAAGTGTAATAAATCCAAGTGGTGAAAATATAGTAACATGCGCTACTTTCCCTAAGTTAATCCTAGTTACATTGCATTTGCATTTCCTCATCCTTGTATATATCTCATTGCATTCCTTCATTTGTACATAGCCATAATAAAGTCGTAGAACTGCATTTGTATATAAAAGCTTTCATCACAATTTTTAAAGTGGCCTTGATCCATTATCATTGACAAATCCAATTAGAGGCACAATTAAAATTCAAGGAGCTCATCAGAAAAACAAATACCAGTCAGAATTCCACACATTTCATCAAAAATCAAGAATCATAACCTTTGACACTTGTCGTTTGATCCAAACATCATATTTCAAAAATCCAAATGCATGACTCATATCAAGATTCAAAAGCTAAGCACATTAACAGTTAAGCTGGATCATCAAAATCAAACAATATGAATAAGGATCAGAATTGATGGAACTTTTTTCTAAGAAAATGGATCAACAAACAACTAGAAAAGTTAGTTCAAAGATATTTCTTGATTTTTGTATCATGTATTTTTATCAAATCACTGATGTATTTGGACTAGATAAGCAATGATGGAGACATGATATTTTCTTGATTTCTGCCTGTGAGGTAGATTCATAGATGTATGCAAGCTATCCTAATGACATGATCATAAAAGAATCATCGAGGACACTTGTATATTACTAGGGATCATATATTTGTTTGTTTACACAAACGAATACCTTATACATTTATATTGCTCATATCTTAATGCCAAAATCCACTTGCAACATTGAATCTGACAAAAGCAATATTCATACTCCCATGGTTTGCAAATATAACCAGTGAGGGTTATCCCAATTTCATTATTAAAATATGAGGTAAAAGGTATTCATACAATCATGGTTGAACATCTCACCAGTGACGGTTGTACCATTTCATGTTCCAAAAAAGCTCAATGATGAAAATAGAAAACATAAATGCATCCAGTGATATGTGATAATCTAAGTTGCATTTTGCATTCATTTTATATTAATATTGCATTATCATTATCATGGGATTATCCTAAAAGGAGGTGAGACAAAATCAATGAAGAGGTTTTATCAAGGGTGTATCATCAACATTTTTTCTCAAGGGTGTATCATCAACATTTTTTCTAAAGATTGAGTATGTTGGACCTTAAAACAATCCATTTCCACTTAGTTCTTTGCATTTCATTTAGTTTTTAGGGTTCATGCATAAATCATTATCATTAATCATTATTTAGTCATGTAGATTCCTTCATCATGATTCATTTAGGTACATTTTGCATATCTCATTTTAATATCATCGTTTGCATTAACCATTGTATTAGAAGTATCACCATTAAGCACTTCATTCATTCAATATCAATTAATCATTAATATCATCCATCATAAGGTTCATTTAGAAACATATCATTATACTATCATTAGATTCATTAAGTGCATTATATCATTATATCATTTAGATTAAATTTTATTAAGTTCATCAAATCACCATCAATCATATCTTCATTACATAAGTATTTACATTCCATCATAGAATGCATGCATCTAACATCTATCATTATTCATTACATCATGGCATCATTACATATACATATATCATGGCATCATGAAATATCTAGGATCATTAATCATTACTCATATCATAATAAAAATTACATTATAAGATGACATTACATTTAAACATCTAAGTGCATCCATACATCCATACATATATCAAAATAAAATGCATCCATACATGTGCATAAAAACATAAATCAGAAAAATAATTAGATCACATCATCTAGAACTTCATCCATACATAGATCATCTTAAAAATTATAAATTCCAATATATCATGACATCAAAGGAAAGATAAGCTATCAAATGGCTATCAAACTGAATCAAATGACCACATCTATCAAGAGATCTCAAATGTCCAACAAATGTCCAATCAACATTCATAATCAAAGTACATGCATTAAATGTGTGATAGAGATAAATCAAAATTGGAATCAATCATATATATCAAATTGGTGCATGGTTGATCGCTCTATCCTCACAGTTATTTGTATGTGGATCTTGATGACATGTAACTGATTGAATGTTTGAAGATGTTAAGTTGATCACCAAAATGCAGTAGGATAATGCAAGACATTAAATCACTCAATGGATTGTATTGTCCTTGATGTTAACTTGATATAATCTAATTAGTTATAATCAAAGTGTCAAAGACTTCAGAGAATCAAAGAGATAAATATTATGCTTTCAATAATGCATAAAAAGACAAGCATTCACTATGTGAATTCAAACACTGACGACTAGTGGAACACGAAGGAAAAAGATCACCAAAAGTCAAGTCACAGTGATGCCTGAGCAAGAACACCGACGAGAATTACTGACGAGCAGAATCACAAGCATAATTGACGGCCATAATCATAGTGTAAACCGACGGAGAAGCCAAAGGAGAATTGGAGTGTTGATCGAAGCTATCAAAGAGTTAAAACACAAAAATTAACTTGAGTTCAGAAACGAAAAAATATCTAGCTGGCAGAGCTAAATATGGACTTAACTGGTAGTTATCTTTGTTTTCATCGACAAGATAAAGCTAGAGATAAGTAAAGGATTTAAAGTTGTTTTTTCCAGTTGGCAAGAAGATCTTTGCAAGATAAAACAAGAGTTTTTCTTTAAATCTAATTGGCTAAGATTGCAGATCATACCAAGATCAAGAAAATCAAGAACCTAACAATGGTGATATCATGTCTATAAAAGAGACAACTTAATTTATTATGAATTGAGAGGGTGAATGAAAAAGAGGATGATGAAGAGAAAATGATGAAGAGCAACTTCATACATTCCTGATCAATCAAGCTGAGGAAAGAGCTAAAGTTTTCTGTGAACACCGAGAAATAGAGCACAGCATCACTGAGTAGAACTAAAGTGGAGAAAAGGTATTAATAGAGATATATTGGTCAGATTAGTTTTACGATTTTACAATAGATCTAAAAATTTGCAAGTATAAGTTGTATACGTGAATAGATCACACTGTTTTAGTTTAACCATTGATTCAGAAAGTCTCTTAACCGACAAGGATTTAAAGATCCTTTATATATTGAGATACATCCCAAGGAGTGTCAAAAAATTTGATCATGAAGATAGCATGAGATGCTCTCTTCATGATCAAGTGACTGTTTGATCAAGGAAGGTAGCATAGAGATGCCCGATATCAAGTCACAGACTAAACTTTTAAATCCTCTAACAAGGTCACACCTAACAGTATGTTTGTAACCTTTAACAGGTTTGGCTCTTCACCGAGCTCACTCTAGAAGAGTGAAAATTTTGGGTTACCGGTCCCAAGTGGTTTTTCCCTTAACAGGGTTTCCACATTAAAAATCCATGTGTCATTGTGTTTATGAGTCGTTACTTTAGTGTTTTGCATTACACATAGCTAATCTAGATTGATCGGTATACTCTAAGTAATTTACTGTCTTTCGGTAAATTAATATACTACTATTTTGTAAACATATAGTATAAGGTTTAACAAAGCATTCCGAGCAGTATTAATTTAATAATTGTATATGAAGGCATTCATCTTATAGGACTGAAGATAACTAGAGGCTTAATATTGTGGTACTAAGTTTTTGGATTGATTACTGGAATATTTTTGAGGCCACTGATTCACCCCCCCCCCCTCTCAATTATTACTAACAGATCCTTCCTAGTACCATCCAACTGTGTGGCCTCTAATTGACTAGTCCCGACTATATCTGTCTGACTGGTAGGAGGCAATATCTATGTCAGAATCTAAGAGCTAGAAGGAGGGGTCATCAATGTAGAAGCTTGGGAGCTTTGACCCTATTGTAACTATGAAATTTGTCCCTGCTAAATATGTGATAATGTAGCCACTAAACTATACATCACACTAGAAACATGTGCCAACTGACTCTGCATAGTTGATACGCTAGCCTGTAAAACCTGTATGTCCTAGCTAGGTGACGTTGGAGCCACTGGAGTTACTAAGGCAATAGGGGCACCATGCTTAACTCCATTTCTACCCACTTGAGGACCATACTGACCCAAACCTGTTGTAGGAATTTGTCTCGATGCCACCACAACACCTCCTCTAATCATAACTCTCCTTGTACCATGTCCATCATCTCCACCATCTCTCCCACCATCTCTACCACCATCCCTACCACCATCTCTCCCTCACTCCCTACCTCCACCTCGTCCACCACCCTAACCTCTACCTCTACCTCTAGGAAGATAGCTAACAATTCCACTTCTCCTTGGACAATCCTCCCTCTAGCTCTCCCCCTCTAACCCAAGATCTCCTCCTCTATCTCCAACCTCTCCCATCACCACCACTATCCCCATCATTGGAATCATATCCATCTTCAGGATCTCTCTTTGCAATATAAGGAATCGACTTTGTTGGATTAGTAAATCTAGGAAAGGGATACTGTAAAAACCATTTAGCATACTTAGGTGTCACACCTCCATCAACAATACCCTCTCTATAATCCCATGGTGCAGGCTGCATACCCAAAACTGCATTATGTGCAACTTTGAACTCCACCTCAGGACCCCATAATGATCTCTCTAACTGAACTAGAGAATAAAGAACTAATACTAGTGGCATGCCATGTGTCCTACCAAAGTGTCTCATCATGCTTATATAGTTGAATCTCTCTAATATCAGAGGTGTGCGACTGATCAACCACTGAGGCATAAACATATATGGCATCTCTCAATCATCCTCTACCCAGGCCTCACAACCTAAATAAGGATGCTATCATACCTGATCCATGTCATCTAGCATCCTGCACTAGTAATCTATCTTTCCCAGATGGGGTTGGACAATCACTCCCATATATATAAATATAAATGGCCAATCAGGAGTTTGGGCTCTTTCAACAATAGGTCTAGTGATAGGGAGGTGCTCCTAAGTCCAAATCTATAATAACACGACACAAACAAACTATGTAGCACTATGTATGTACACTAAATGATGCAAATTATAATATAATTGTGCTAATACAAAAGAAACCCAAGAAGATTTGTGCGGTTGAGCAATCATATCCTCTATAATCTGACCATAACCTATCACAAAACAATGCCCATGACGGTCCCGTTACCTCGACCCCAATTTTTAATTTTTTGTAGCTTTGTTTGGTAAAAATCAAAGTTGACATCCTCTTTATGGAAGTATTGGGCCCCTTTAAATGTTATTTTCCTTCAAAAATGTTATGTTAAGTGATGACTCAATGTTGAATCTAAAACATTGAACTTCAGGTACTGAACCTTTCAAAATTTCATCGGGTTCACCCAGTTCAATAAGTTAAATGTTTGACCAACGCATCTAAACCTTTTTTTTCATCATCCAATTCCATAGGAAATAAGTTGTTGAACCGATTGAACTCTAGTTCTACAGGCTCAATGGGTTCATGGTTCAACCATTTTTGGTCTTTTCAAAATGTTGTGTCAATCCACATCCTCCTTTTTTAAATTAATTTTTATCTTCAAAGTGGAATCAACAAGATGGATGAACTTGAACTTCTTGAACTTGTTTTTACAAGGTTCATTTGGTTCAAATGGTTTGGAGATTCATCAATTAAACATGATGGGAGAAGGGGAGGATTTAAAAAGGAACTAGCTGGTGGAAAAAGAGAATATTCAGGGCATCTCGTAAAGATGAATTTTCAAATAAAAATAGGGAGTTTCTAAAAGGGAAAGTAATCATTATATGGTGAGCTTGCATAGTGAAGTGACAAGTAATAAATGCTCACATTGGGAAAAACATCTTTTTGCGTTAATATAATATGAGTAAGGAGATTTAGAAATTACTCTTCAGGATTTCATCCTCTTAACTGGTAATTAAAAGCTCATCCAATGATTAAAAATGAAAATTATTTGGCAAGCGGAGGAAAATGAGCAGGAGGTAAAGAGGGTTTTTCTAGTTTTGGAGTTGCAATAATTTCAATATAGTGAAGGTAAGTTTCAACATTATTATCTCTATTATTGATTTGGTAGTATTTGTGTTGTCTATAAAGTTCAATTATTTATTCAATTTAGTAGAATTGTTTCCATGAAGACTACCTTTCAAATTTTTGAGAATACATCTAGTCTGGTTTGTTCATCTCCTAAGCTTGGGGACACATCCCTTGTACATTATGATTTAGAGGATTTTAGGGAGAGAGTTAAGAATCCTGCAGAATCCTCTTTTATGAAATAAATTGTAGAGAGTGGCATTGTAGAAGTTGTTGCTTTTCCCCATCCATCATATGTCCTAAGCTAGTTTACGAATGTATGATAGATATGACTCCCACAACCATTGCATTAGAAAGGATAATGGAGACATTTTTTTGACAATTAATAGAGAAATCATTATTGTAGACCTTATGGAAAGACATATTGTCAATTAGTGTCAAAACACTTAAGACATTCTGAGTCACCCGAGTGACAATATGACCCGAGTGACAGTTATGAGGCCGACATAGTATATATTGTTATATATTATTTTGTAATTGCAAGGCGACTTTCAGTGTTGTATATTTGCATATAATATATATGCAAGATAACTTATTTTATCAAGTGATGTAGAAAGTTTTGTAAGATGAATATATGTGCAGAAGACATGTGAAAATAAATTAACTAAGTGCAGAAGTATTTTGGACAGCAGAGACTTATCTATCACTATTAGGTGATCAATTATATTTAAAGGATCATTATCAGTAATTACAGTTGCACATAGTAGATCAAAAACTAATTCATTCTCACAGGTGGATCAACAAAATCCTTTAACAAGGTGGACCTAATAGTCCTTTCTCTAAATTTCTTAACAGAGTTGCACTACATTTTGTATTGTAATAAATCCTTTAACAAGGTGGACCTAACAAGTCCTTTGTATGCTCCTAACAGGGTAGACCATCAGAAGTGGTCGTTGTGAGATTTAACCAGCTAAATTTATACTACAGTACTAAATCTTGTGGGTATCATCCCCACCCCAGTTTTACTTTCTTTGGAAGGTTTCTGGGTAACCAAATAATGTGTTATGAGTTATGTGTTCTTTACTTTCAGTTCTAT
>MU225691.1:1040844-1065528 GCA_018584345.1 Thuja plicata
TTCCCCCCCCCCCCCCCCTCTCAGTCATTGGTCACACTATATATTTCCAACAATTATGTCTATCATGAGAATTACGAAGAAAGAGACATATTCATAATTTACCCCTTCACTATTTGTGAGCCATTTCACCAAGAAGAAATCACAATACAAAAGTGTTATAGCCAGAAGTTGGTTGCTGAAATTCCAAAAAGGCAGTTTGAGGTTGCTTAAGCCTCTTACCAGGGATTACATGAAGCCATATTTGAAGGAATTGATGGTGTTATTGCATAGGGTTGGGGGAACTAACCAAGCTTATCATTTTCATGACTAGATGTATTTATTCATTCAAATTATCCTACAAGGAACACAATACCTAGACTAGGGAGAAGTGATAGTTGAAGCTCTTCAAGATCAATTAGCTCTCGACCATCTCAGTCATAGGGATTTCTTTATGTTGTCATATCTCTTTTACTTCCTAGCCTATACCAGAGATTGGGAGGGCGTACCTCATAAGACCTATACATAAAATATCAGAATTTATGATTATTATCCTCACCTGCAGAAAGAAAAATCCTATGAAAATTATAGGAGAGTTAACGATGTTTTCACCAGAAAATTAGTTCATGGATTGACAGGAAACCTGAAGAAAAGAATGTTCAAGGAGGCAATGTAATTGGTAAGCATTTATGGTAGCTTCTACATTCAATTTCCATACTTTACCCACATCATAGTAGGAGGGTTCGAAGGTGAACCAACAAAGCTGCCTCGATATGCATTAGATTATTTTGTGTTGGTTGAGTTATGCAGGCATCTAGGTCATGTAAGTAAGACATTTCCACCGAAAGATGAACAAGGGATCTCTTTCCCTATTGAGTTTGGACTTTGTGTGTGTAAATCTATTTCGGATGCTCTAAATTTGGAAATTGATTTGAAAAATTTCAACTTCAAGTATTACAAATCAAGGCCAAATTTTGATAGCAAGGGATTTCGCAGAGAGAATTTAAACTTAGGAGAAAAAATTTTACTTATACCACGCATGGAGGACTTTTGGGAGGATTGCCCAGATGAAATTGAAGTAATAAGGAGACTTTGGAGTAGATTATCCTTGTAACAAATTGTTACCTTGGTTTTAAAAATGGATATCAGTGGCGTAGAAGAAGATGAAAGTACTTTAATGGACCCTCAGTATGAACAAATCAAATAAAAAATGCTCCTAGAGGTAGATTGGACCAGAACAGAGAAAGATCATATTTAAATGAGAACATTACCTATGATAAGGAGAACGGAGAAGTGGCTAAGAGAATAGAGGTTGAAGAGAGATACAAATTATGAACAACATACATCAAAGATGACCAGCAAATATTCATCCTATGTTTCTCATTCTAACAAAGATGTTAAAACTTTTGATGCAGGTACCACTAAGACTAAAGCCAAGAGGTTTGCTCCCAGCAAAAAGCCTAAAAGTGACCCAGTCACTAGCTTACCTATCTGAGCCACCAGGTCAAGGACCAAGGGTATGAGGAAAGAGGAATCTATTGATAAAATAGTTATAGACTTAGATTCAGGCAAAGAGATTGATAAAGGAATGGTTGATCAAGGTGTTGATTCCCTAAAGGAAAGAACAAAGTATCAAGTAGAGGAAACCCTCAATCTTGGTGGCATGATGAACCCTACTAATTCAATGTTAGTAGTACATTTAATTCCAAAATAGTCCTCTTCTAGAAAAAAAAAATGACTTCTAAAACTCCTCATAAATGGCTAGAGACCTCTATTAGCAAGAAACACAACATTGTCCTAGTTTCTCTTCCTCTTGAGGATATGGTGAGAAAATATACTGGAAAAAACCCAAAGCCTAAAAAGATGAAGATCACCTACAGGATGGATATAGACCCTAACATAGGAAATTGGGTAGCTGAAGTTGCCAAACCCTTGACAGAGGATTAAGTTACAAATCCTATGGTCAAATATTTCACTGTGGAAAAGATAAACCCGAGAGTTGCGGATAGGGCATCAGACAACCATCACTTTGAAATTCCTGCCAAGAAAATGTTAAACAAGTCATTGAAGAATAGAAAGGATAAACAAGAATTTAAATTAGTGAGGGAAATGGTAGAATAGATTGATGTCATTTGTAGTCCCATCCCACAATCAATCTCTCAAGCACCTAAATCATTTGATCCAAAATCTCTAGCCAGTCAGAAATTCTTGGATCAAATTCAACGAGGTGAGATGATATTAGAGGTTTTTGATGATTGGCTCAATGGAGTGATTAAGGAAGGCAACAAATATATCGACGACTCTAGGAAATTCTATGATGATGTTGTTGTAGCTATTGGCAAACTACAAACGCATGCTCTCACTTGGGAGAAAGAAGGGACTAAATGGGAAACAATAGTACTTTAGATGACTAAGATCTAAAAATATGGGGTTGTGAAGTTTTTATTCAAAAATCCCATCAATAATATGGACGGTAGTCTACTATATGCCAGTAAGAAAAATCTAGAGTGGAGGAACTCTGTGGTAAATATGGTTAGAGGTGAGTTTGTAAAATTTGAGAAAGAGACTAAAAGCCTTACTCAATGTTTGGTGAAAGATATTAAATGCATAAACATTACTTATATTTGGGGAGATGACACTGTTTAAAAGGACATAGATGTTGTTTTCAAAGCCTTTCAGCAAGCAATGGAATAAGTAAAAGAAAGTAAAAATTTATCAATTGAGGACTTTTCGAAAGTAGCAAGGATTGAATCTTTGTTGTATTTATGTGTGGACCAAATCCAAAAAAATACAATGAAGGTAGTGGAGGTTAAAAGAGAGAAAGAGATATGGAGGCAATGAATTATGCATATCAACATCTCTAACTCTCGGGGAATTCGGGAGTTTATGGCAGCTTATAAGGAGTGGAAAGTGACATGTAATCCTCCTATAGAAGAAGACCAATCTGCAAGTCCCAGAACATCCATTGTACCATGATCTTGTTGCATTTTATTTTCTTGTTTTAAGCTTAAGATAGTTATCTTTTCATTTCACCAAGACTCAGTTTTAAAACTATATTATACTTTGTACCGGGGTTAGTTTAAAATCTGATGTTTAATGATGGTTGGCATAGGATTATATATATGTAATGGAAATACATCAAGAAGGCCCACATTTTATTGGTTTTTAATAGATTGCATATGTTATTTAATACTTTTACAAACACTTTTTATCTGTGAATAAGAAGAAAGATAGTTTGGTGGCAAGTCTAAATCTGTGTGTTTGGACTTTTGAGGATTGAATTTTATGTGTGAATTTTGGTTCTCTACTATTAAACATATCCCTATTTTCAAATGTATCTGAATATATATGTATGATTTGGTCTATTAGAATCATAATTAGATGTTTATAATTTATCAGTAAACAGAAACTATGGTTTTTGGGAATTAGCAATTCATAAAAGTGGAAATCATGTTCATTGCATATTGATGGATGAACATTTGCTGCCTTACGTACTTTCTGGTTAAAGTATATATATATGAATGCTAGTTTAGTTGTCATTTATTAGAATTTCATACAAGGGATCTATAGCTTTTGAAATTCAGATAGAAATTAGTAATAATTTACCCAACTATGGATGATAGATTTGTACTTTATTTAAAGGGCTAGAGTCATAAATTGAATTATTTATCAAAGGACAAATCTGTTAGCCAACATGACTGAAAGTAGAAATCCTATAATCAATCTAACAAGTACTGAAGGAAGAGGATCATATGCAAGTGACCATACCCAAGGAATGTTATCATCACCAATAGTAGGATCTGCAAAGATCCTATGACAAGCCTCTCCATCATACACCTAATCATAATAAAGAAGCTTTCTCATCACCAGGATATGTAATATCCTATAGATGTCCTCCAGGGTACTGGTCATATCACCCATCGGTAAATGAAAAGTATTATGGTTTGAAATCCAACGCTCGACCACAATAGTTAGTAATCCCTTATTCACACGAAACTGAGGCATCTCTAAAAGAAACCATAAACCACATCGAGCTATCACTCGACGGTCATGACTTGATAAATCTTGAATCAAATTGAATGGCCAAGGATACAGGCCTCTGACCTATAGTTTCTGAAAGGAAACATATTTTGGAAATCAAAGTGTACATCAATTAGTAATTATCATTAATTTCATCATCTAAATTCAATCACATGCATCAAGTAATCCTACTATCTAGTGGCTCATATGAGATTTATAGGATCTCGATGAGCGCATCACTTTCCCTAACTCTAGTCTTGAAAAGGGAAATTCAATCTATCCTATCAACCTATCAGGATTGACATTTACATGAAATCATAACATGATCTAACTGACCTAGAAAAAAATGACATTTTCATCACATTGTTTAGAAACATCATACATTTATCCTTGCAATCACAAGAAGAGTTCATCATTACATCAATCAAGTTGACTAAATTGCAATACATGCAAAATCATGCCTATGCTCTACTTTATCAAGATGTATGCGCCAAAAACATTACACTCTACAATTCTATGTTGTATGCGTTATTCTATCTAGGCTTATATGCTACTAGAATGGTACGTGCTACATCCTTATCATACGCACTGAAAAAATTTGTGTAAGCACTATAAAAATCCTAATTTTGCAATTCTATATTGTAAGTGCTCTTTAAGATGATCCTATGCACTATTCTACACCTAGGTCATATGATCTTATGCGCTACTTTGCACTAGGTGACGATCTACTTCACACTACGGACGCACTAAAAAACCTTCATACATGCTCAAACTAGGGAAAATTTTGAAAATCTACCCAAAATTGTGCCTAAAATTAAAAAACAAAACATGCAAAAAAATCAAAATTTTACTAAAAAGAGAGGATATTGAGACATAATGGAGGTCCATAGTCAGATGAGCATTGGAAATGATAGCCTCACTTGAACCTATGCTCCCAAATCGGCACACCATCGCTACAACTGAGGGGTCAAAATTGCTCAGGGGTAAACTGAGAGTGTAAAATAACAAATGGTAGGGGTAAAATCAAAACTTCACACTTATACACCCCTCCTTGTGCATTTTCAGGGGTATGTTTTACCATATTTTTACCCAATTAACCTATCTCATCACATTTTGGGGTACCTGAGACATTTTTCCAACTTGTTTATTATCAGAAAATGCATCAAAATTACAACTTCACTCAATTTTTTGGAAAATTTTCAAATCATGAGATTCCATCAACTTTTTCCAGCATCAATTTTTATTCATTTCCCGAGGGGGCATCCATCATACAAATACTAAATAATCTTTATTGTAGCATATTTTGCAATCAGGAGCATTAAACATTAAATTTTCAAAATCATCAGCGGGGCATCAAAACTAAGCTAAATTTTTCATCAGGGATTCATATCAAGGTAACATCAACATCAATCAAACCTGCATCAAATTAGTATCAGGCATCAAATCAAACATCAAGTCAATATCAGACACCAAATCAAGGGTCAGTTATCTACATCAGATTGAACATCAGGACATCAAACATCGATTATTCTTTGAAACAACATGTTGCACACATTGCATCAAAGAGGGGCATTTGTAGATACCCTAATTTGGTCAACCAAAGTCAAAGTGGTCTAATCAAGTCAACATCATGAGTTAATTAATAAATACATTAATTAATTAAATAAAAATTCAAAAGGGATTAATTAAACTATGTAATGTATTAAATCAATTAGTTATATAGTTCAAAATTAAATAAATCAAATCCAATCCATCTAATTCCCCTACATGGCTAATTTAATTAATTATTTAATTCTTATTTTCAACAAAGGGGACAAAAATCAATTACCTAATGAGAAGAGAGGATTGAAAGCACATGGATCACTCCAAGCTTTGCTATCTTAGCCACACATTTAGCCTGTGCTATCCTCACCACCCATTTTGTCATCTTGTCCCCCTATTTGAAACACAACTCAACCTCACTCATCTAATCATAGTTAACTCACTCTACCCCCTACCCTTGGGAAAATCCTATAAATAGTTTTCATTTCTTAATGCAAATCACCACTTTACATCTAATGCCATTTGCATCATAATTATAGTAAGATCTGCATACATTGCTTAGAGAAATTTGAATTCAATAGCATAATTAGATTCATTTTAACATCATAATTCATCATGTTTTAGGCATAATTTGCATCATATAGATCATTTAGCACTCTCATTTTACAAGTTGTTACATTAGGAATGCTTTGAAAATCTAAGAACATTCATATTGTCCTTCTAACTAGAGAACCATAGGATGTTTATTAATTTCTTCAATTCAAAGTTCTAATTATCTTACATCTTTCATGTTTTTGAGTTATTTTGATTGAACTAATCCTATGAAGGTATTTCTTAATATATAGTTGTATTAATAACAAGATTATGAGGTGAAAGGGGTGGAGGTGGATTGCCTCTACCACTAGTGGAAGTAGAGGATCCATCGACACCTAGACAAAACCCAATATTAACACCAACATTTTGTGAATTGTATCCCAGGGTGCTTTTGGTTACATTGATACTAAGCCTTGTACTGCTAAATAAGGTATCAACATTAGGATTTGATTCCACTATATGCAAAAAAACCCTTAGTATAACAATGCCAACTTGTGCACTAGTGACATCAAATAAGGTTTCTTGGGATTTAGGTGCAATGAGAGAGATATGAGCACCTAAAATCCACCCTAGTGCCATTAGCACCTTGAGGAAGTTCTTATTTGAGATTAGTAACTCTCTCGAATTGCTAACAATGGATCTAACCTCAGATTGAACATCTTAATTGTTGATAAATCCTTCAAAGTTTCTCAAATTCTCCTCAAGAGACTGAATATGGTAAAACTAGATAGTAAGAGAAGATTCATGGTCCATTGTAGGAGGAAATTTGGGAGGAGAGTTCGTTGGAGTAGAATTATTGGACCCATATTTATGAGAATTATAAAGCCTCAATATTGGAACAATGAAGACATGTGATCTACAAAGGCCATTAGGATCCACATTCACAACAAACATTAATGGGCTTGATCTAGTTGGACTATACCAATTTTGAGGAGTATTAGATCTCAAGGATCTTCTTATGACAAATATTAAAGTTGTTGGAGTTGTGAAGCATATAGAAGAGCCTCACAAAATCCAGATAGTCACCATGGAAAAAAACCAAAGTTGAAGATGGTTCATGTTAGGTTCACTAAAATGAGGAGAAGGGAATTCACCACTATTGATATTGATTAAACCCCAAGGATAGAATTGAATCTTACACCACCTCACTTCTACTAACACTCTAGTGAGCTAGGGTGATCAAGACAACTTAATTGACAAATTAAGCTTTAAGTCTTAAAGGAAATCCAATACATAATAAAATAATTAAATTGGCTAAGATATGCCAATAGATAAAAATATTTTGATAACTAGAGCTAATTACCAAAATTAATTGTCTAGCTTTGTGAACAAACTCTCATGCACACCAGCATGAGTCTAAGACTACAACACAAATACAAGATGATAATATGGAATGTGTAGGTCTTGTGTAGATAGAGTATAGAGCACATATAGAAAACCAAGAAACTAACTAAATAGAATAGAAAATTAAACTATACTACTAATAGCAATAGGAGTGAACAAAGGACAAAGAAGATATACGGTGAAGGAGGTAGAATAATCCAAGGAGCTCCTCTCCTTTATTCTTCTCCAAAACCTATAATTTCACACATAAAAAGGTAAAAATGTTGGGTCTGTTTGTAGACCTACTTCAGTCAAGTCCCTATTTTGTTGTTTTCACCTCCACAGTAGCCATATAGAAAGACAAAAATTGGTGATAGATAACTGAAAGACAATAGATAATAAATAAGATAACAAGACTATGATAAAGAGAATATGATATGATAAACAAAAGAGAAATGGAGGCAAGAGACTCCCTTTCAAAGCCACAAAGTCAAACCTCGATGGAGTGAAGATAAGGTGATGAACATGACAAAGTTGCAGTGTTGTAAATGCGAACAAGTTGTATGTGGAAGTTGTCTAGAAGAAAAAAATAAGCTCAAGAGAGTATGGAAAAACTATGAGAGTGTGTAGTAGAAGCTTGAGGAAGACCAAATTGTGAAGAAGTGGCTTGAAAATTGTGAAGAGAGAGAAAAATGAAGCTCCAAAATCAAGTTTAAAGTCATCCAAGTGATTCTCAACATAAGTAGGCAGTGGTAGGAGGTGTTACACTACAAGGGTGGCAATTTTAATGTCTCAATGACTCATAACATGTTTGCAAATTTACAGGATGGGTGTGTATCACGCAAACGTCTCCACTATGTGCATGCATCCAGTGTTGATCAAGTTGCATGGTCAAGAATCTAGATGGTAAAATGAGAAAAGAGATGGAGGGACATGGAGGCTTCTATGGAATTTTGTTTTTGGATAAGGTAAGAGCATCACATAATGATAAATTACACAAGGAGAAATTTTACAACACTACAAGTTCACCAAATGAAATAAGGTTTATCTTTAAATATACCATTTTAATATTAAATTCAAATATTTTATACTTTAAGTCAATTCATAGATTATATAGTTGGTAATATTTTTAGGATCATTTATGTCCTTTAGATTTGACCATGGGTATGGAGTGGATAGATTTAACGATTGGGTCTAAAACTAGAAAAGTGCACAAACGAGGTTAAACTAGGTGTTGGAACACAAAAATAACATGCCAGTTTATGGCTTTCCTGCTTATATGAACCTATTCAAGTATAAAGAGATTTCAAATTTTCAAAATTTGATTAGTCTTTTACTTTTGTATGTGTTCTCACGTTATGCCTACTCGTTAGCCTATCATATATTCTATTCCCCTGGTATGTTCATGGTTAGGGTCTTACTGATTTAATGTCAAAATATTATGCTCTATTATTTCATGATTTTGTCCCACGACCATATATTTCTATGTGTCCTAGCTTGACACCTTGTTATTTTCCCCTTCTACATTAGCTTACCCCTCATTTGTTTTACATGCTTTAAGTTTTGTTTGAGGCACTTGTCGCATCCCTGCAAATGTTATATTCTTCTGACAGAAAGTGTTACAAGGTCACAACTATCTTTTGGTGGTTTATTGTTTTCCTTGTCATCTCTCATGACGGTTATGAGTGTTAATGAATAGTGGTTGCAAGGTTGTGTGGTGGTCTTTGGGTGGTGAAAAAAGTTTTTTTGTCACATCCTCACAACCTGTTCATACAGTTAAGGGTTTTGTCCTACAGGGAAGCGATATTAAGCCCTGTATCCATAATCTGAGACTAATGAAAGATATACAAAATTTGCTTGTCATAACCTCACGACAATTAATAGGAAAATAATTTTCATGCCTTAAACTTGTGAGGAAGAATGAAATGTTGTAACGGTGCCTTTTCATGACCTCACACCTTGTTATGTAGGACCCCACCTTTGGTTTGCAATGTAGCGAAGATGTTACACATGGCATCTTAGTAACTGATGGATGTATTTGATAGGTTCCCTTCACGACATCACCGTAGGGTTGACACATTGGTTTTATTGCAAATTGCAATTATGTGAGGTGTTAATATTTTTTGAAAACCTTTGGCCTCACATCCTTGCTAGTCTAAACTACAATAAAGGTGTCTAGGTTGCAAGGATGTGATGAGTTAAGAGATAAATCAAGGTGAGTTACTCGTAGCCTCATGAAATTATTTAATGGAAACTTGATTAACTCAGGCCAGAGTTGTGCAAGAGGGTGACACATGCCCAAGGAAATATTGAGGTAGTAGTTTTCTATGTGAATTATGATGAGTGTCATATGGTCGAATATAGGTCGACCTAGTACCTTCTTGCAATGTATTTTTCCATGTGAGCTGGGATTTCCATGTTAAGAAATTCAAAGACTCTTGGCTACTTTTGGTAATTACAAAGTGACAACAGATAAATTTAAAATTAGAAATGACATCTAAAGGATGTCAAATTTACTCTTGAACTATGGTGTAAACCAAATAATCATTACATTCATCCACCATTCTTTTTACGAGATGATTGTGATGACCAATAATGTCAGCTTGAAAAGATTTCATATCCGTAAACTTCAGTACAAAGATTGATTGAATTGGCAAATGGTTGCACTCGGCATGAAACCTATAGAAATGTTATTTATAGTTTATCAATGATGAAAGTATGTGAATTTTTATGATGTCACTTCCTTATAGTTAGGATGGTTCTTTATATATTTGTAATACAAGTGGAAATAATTTTTATTTATGGTGTTCTTTGTTGCATATGGTTAAGACTGGAAAAAGGCCTTGCTGCAAGAGATGTATAAAGATCATAAGTTGATATTCCATTTTGTGGTTGTAGGGATTTATTAAATGCAAAAAGTGGTTGTAGGGATTTCTTAACCTAATGGCCCTATTATTTGTCCTTATTGCCAAACTGTGGGAGTTTTCTAGACTTTATTAGGAGATTAGTCCCTTAAGGCTACCATTCTATTTATTCCTGAAAGGTGGGGTATAGATTGGGGCATGGATGAAAGACCTAGCGGTGTGAGCTCTTATAAGCCTAGTTCACCCTGAGAAGCATTCTCAAAGTTCTCCCCTAAGAGGAGAAATGGTGAGAATCTTGCATTTTTTGTTTTCATGTATCAAAAATCACCATAGTATGATAAGGGCATGGTTGGGTTCCAAACTAGTACCCTAGTCTATATGGAAGCACTCTGATCTTGGGTGTCTCTTTGTGACCAACTAACTAATTTCACATTAGGACAAAACTCATGACAATGTTTTTATGGAAATATTTGTTGTAACAGATGTGGTACATTTCAGTTGATAATCGAGCAGATTTTGGTTGTTACAAAAGCATTTTCAGTTGCAGGTGGATGATGAGGAGCATATTAGAGCATCAAATATCAGTTACAAGAAGGATGACTAAGAAAATCAAATAGTGAAGAAGAGACGTTTGGTGGGAGTTCAACAAGTTGGCAATTTCTCTTCTTCTCTATTTATTCTTCTTCTTTTCTGGAAAAAAGGGTTCCAAATCTTCTGAACTTTGTGGAAGTAGGCAGAATATTGGAAAATTTGCAAAGTGTCTCAAGTCAAGTTCTTAGTAAATAAATGGAATTTTCCAATTTGTAACTTCTTTTTTGTTTGAAATGGAATTTCATGGTCAAATATCATATAGTTGTCTCTAGTTTGAAATGATCGAGGGTTCTTCACACTTTATAGACACATTTGTTGTCATGTGTCCTATTTATTATTTCCTTCTGTTCCAGGAGTAGTATAATTTCTTTGATAAATGAAATGAGAATTTTACTTATTCAAATAGATTACTAAGAATGGTTATGTGATACACATATGTTGGTGATCTTGTTTTCACTAGGTGGTAACATTCTTTCAAGATTTTCAAGACATGTTTGAGACGTTATAATGAAAGGTTCTATTTATTTGACTACTTACCCCTTAGGCACTAGTTAGTCTTATAGATGTTGCTTCAATTGTTTTCCAATAATTCAAAATCAAAATCTCTTTTACTTTCATGTTAGTAGTGGTAGAAGTAATATAATTTTAGTCTTAATAGTGTGCCATGTTGAATGGATTATTTGTTCAAGTGACAAAATAAGAACCCCGTTAATATGAATTTGAGAATTATCCATGTTTGTAGGTTTGTAGCGTGTTGGTTGGTGTGAGTTTATCACATATAAATACCTATAATTAGGAACACCCTCCCGATACTTGTGGAGCTCAAAGTGAAGAAGGCTTTCATGCCTTGTCAATTGATATTTTCTTATCCTCAATCTATGGATAGTGAAGTACTTGTGACTTAGGTGAAGATCCTGAGGTCTATGTCTCATATTCTCTCTTAGGATTGAGGATGGAAAGACAAATATATAACAAAATGGTGACTCTTATGGGGATGAGGTGAAGGAAGTCGTTCATTTATCTTGAAATATCTGGTATAGTTTGTCAAAATACTACCCAGTCTAGTTAGCCCATTAAAAACACAAATAAAGTGGTGAATCTATGGGGGACAAGGTGAAGGATGATGTTCATTTGTCCTGAAATATCTAGTATAATTTGTCAAAATATTACCAAGTCTAGAAATCCCATCTAAATGACCAACAAAGTGGCGACTCTGTTGGGGAGAGAGATGTAAAAATTGTTCATCTACCCAAAGTCTCTTGTATAGTTTGTTAAATCAATATCCAGTTGAGTTATTCCATATAAATCATCAATAAAGTAGCGACTCTGCTGAGGATTGAGGTGAAAAGGTTTATCTTAATGTGCCTTAGAAGTTTTTCTATTATTCGTGATATTATTATCCAATTTTATTTGCCAACCTGGGTGGAGATAGGGTTGCAATATTTTCTTTTAGTACTCACCCTAAAATTTATGATTTGACCATGTCAAAGCTATAACCCAAATTGTGAGGTTTTATAGCTATCCAATTTCCTTGTTATGTTTGAATTGTGATATCATTTAAGATGGCTCTTCTTAGTAATTACTTGGCCCATGTACTTCAACCTGATCTGAATTGGCATGATAATGAGCATGAGGATATTATTTCTCAGTTAGGTTTATTAGCATGGAAATGCAAGACAAATTATGCTAAGTATAGGAGGGTGATTGATGTTTTAGAAGACAAAGAGGAAAGAGCATAAATCTATAAGAATAATTTACAAAGGTTGATTGTCATTGCCAGGAATATTAAAATTTAAGGTTCAAGATGGACTGTGTTAATGGAAGGACCCAAAAGTTTAAAAAATATTTGAAAATTTTTGTGCCTTCAAAGAAGTGTTCCTCTATAGAAAATGTTTGACATCTGTAAGGTTTCCAATCTTAGGTTGAAAGCAATAGTTCTTAGGTATTCCTTAGTTATTTTTCATATATCACTATTCCCTAAGAATTGAAGATTAGCACCGAGCCAGGGAAAACATTTTGTTATTTTTACACACCTCTCATGAATTGAATATGTTATTTTGTTTGAGGGGAAGCATGTATGTTGTTCATTGTTATGCTTTCTAAAGAAGATTTTATCATTTACTATAACAAGTCATATACATTGTATGATCTTTTGTTGAAAAATGGTTTTCATATAAGCGTAATTATAAGGATGTTTTAGTTTGAACATTATAGTATGGCTCCAGGTGTGACCATACCTTGTAATAGGTCTCAATCCTTATTGGGTGATTTGATAAAAAAAAATATTTAATATGGAAAGATACATGCCCATAAAATTTGAGGGTATTATTGGTTACCTGAATGCCATACCGATTGAGATCAGAAAGAATATTCCAAGGTTCAGTTTTGAATTAGAAGACATACATCTTTAGAAGTTCTATGATCCAATTGATGATTATGAATTAGAATGTGAAGATGTAGTGATAAAATTATCTGTACAATTATTAAATGATGAGGCTAGAGAGTGGTTCTCAAGTTTGTTACCAATGTCATTTAATTCCTGGGATGAACTTAGAGATTCTTTCAATGAGTAATTTATTGAAAATATGTGTGAATGTTTGGTCATTAATGAATTTATGAATATTTGCATCATGAATGAGGCGTTAGTCCCTGAATTCAACTGAAGATTCATGAAGACACTAAGTTAAACCCCCGAGAAGTATAGATCTCAAGATGCTATGGCACTAGTCATATACTTAGGTACATTTTATAAGAAGATGAGATATAGGTTAAGAAATGAGGATCCTGTGAGCTTGCATGAGGCCTTCCAAATTTCAATAAATATTTAGACAGTGTCCAAGTATGGGATGATCAAAAGACTTAAACCTGATAAGAAAATATTGAGTGCCAGCAAATGTTATACCCCTATTGTCATGAGTGAAAATTGTGATGCTTGTTGTTATACTATCCCAACAAATGTTTTACCCCATAGTAATGGTAAAATTTACCTAGATAAAATCATGGAATTATGATTGAAGGAAAAGGGTCAGATGTATGCAATACATGTAAAAATAAACACTAATCCAGGCTATGAACAACATGTTTCTCTTGATCAATTGGAGTCCCTAGTTACAAATCAAAGTATTCATCAAGTATTATGTCAATAGAATGAAATTTTGGCTGACTTAATAATATATATCCCAATTATGACTGAAAATTTAGAGTCTACTCTTTTCAATGTTTAGAATGTTTCAACATTAGAAGTCCATGGGTAGTCTTGTATTGATAATAAATCAAGTGAAGAGTACAAGGATGTGGTGCAGGAGCACCTAGGAGTTTAAATGTGAAGCCCTAAAATTTTGTCTTGAAGGACCTTGTTTAGTTTAAGATGTGAATAAGGATGGGTTAAGAGTCCATTAGGTGAGTTTAGAAGGTTTTATTGAATTTCGAGTCAAAGTTGTCAAGTATGTTAAAATTAGCACATCGTGCAAAATGATGTAGAAGAGGGTATAAGGTATTGTTTATGAGTTAAGTATGGTTTAGGGGTCTTAGGAAAACACTATGCATAAATATTTTACGTGTTTTAATTGAGGAATCAAGATATGTCAATGTTGAACACAAAGTTGCAATGACAACTTTGCAACTTTGAGAAGTTGCTTTGACAAGTTTGTCAAATTGCGCATCTCATGCCAAAATAGTTATGGGCACACGTAGTTGGATGGAGCATGTTTTGGAAACATATATAAGACCCCTCAAACCTCTATAATGGGGTTGGAAGTCATTCAAAACATTTTGGCAATATTGAAACTTGTTATTTTTTGGCATATTGTGTTCATATGCTCTGTAATACAAGCAATACCACGTTATTGGATTGAATGTAGAATTTATTTATTGTAGATATTTAGAATAGGTTTTTTTTCTTCCTTAATGACATGTAACTAATTGAATGTTAGAAGATGTTAATTTGATCACCAAAATGCAAAAAGATAATGCAAGACATTAAATCAGTTAATGGATTGTATTGTCATTGATGTCAACTTGATATAATCTAATCGGTTAAAATCAAAGGGTTAAAGAATTTAGAGAATTAGTGAGATAAATATTATGCTTTCAGTAATGCATAAAATACAAGCATTCACTAAGTGAATTCAAACATCGATGACTAGTGGAACCTGACGAACAGAGATAACTGAAAGTTAAGTCACGGTGGTGCCTGAGCAAAGAAACCAACGAGAATTACTGAAGAGCACAATCACAAGCATTACCGGTGGCTAGAATTACAGTGTTAACCGATGAGAAGAAATTTACAGTAAAGCCCGAAGGACAGACAACCCCGACGGAGAAGCCCGAGGAGAACTGGAGTGTTGACCGAAGCTATCAAAGAGTTAAAACACCAAAGTTAACTGGAGTTCAGAAATGACAAAATATCTAGCTAGTAGAGCTAAATATACACTTAATTGGTTGTTATCATTGTTTTCATCAACAAGATAAAGCTAGAGATAAGTAAAGGATTTAAAGTTGTCTGTAAGAACAAGTGAAAATAACAATTTCATTAGCATTGATTTTGTAAGAACAAGTGAAAATAGCAATCTCTACTTAAAAGAAGATACCTATGGTAATATTATGATTGCTAAAATATTTGTTGATGATATCATTTTTGGGGGAAATGAAATGTTATGTAAATCCTTTGCTAATGAAATGAGAAAAGAATTTGAAATGTCTGTGTTTGGGGAGATCAAATTCTTTCTTGGTCTACAAATTCTTCAACAAGATGCAGGCATATATATCACTCAGTCCAAATACATCAAGGAAGTGCTGAAGATATCCAAGATGGAATATTCCAAGCTAGTTGGAACACCTATGGCTACCAGATGTAAGCTGACAAAAGAAGACAAATAAAATGAGGTAAATCAGACCTTGTATAGATCAATGATTGGAAAACTAATGTATGTTGTTTATACTAGACCAAATATAGCACATGCAGTTTGAATAGTTGCAAGATTCTCTGTAATCCTAAAGATTCACATATGACTACTATCAAGAGAATTCTGAGATATATGAAGAACATCGAGGACTATGGCTTATGGTATAAAAGAGAAGGTAAATTTGAGCTACAAGTCTATATAGATGTTGATTGGGATGGAAACATTGATGACTGAAAGAGCACAACTGGAGGAGCATTCTTCATGGGTGACAAACTTGTCACATGGATAAGCAAGAAGCAAGGATGCATCTCTCAGTCTATTGTAGAAGTAGAGTATGTAGCTACTACTGTGAATTGCTCCAATATTGCATGGATCAAACAGTTGCTGGAAGGTATGAATATGAAGATTCTTGAACCAATGATTATATATTGTGATAATACCAGTGCAATTAACATTTCTAAGAATCTAGTCATGCAAGCTAAGACTAAGCATATTGCTATCAAGTATCACTATCTAAGAGAAAAAGTGCAAGAAAAAGAAGTGATACTGGAATATGTTCAATCAAAGGAACAATTAGCTGATATATTCACCAAGCCATTATCGAAAGATACATTTGAGTACTTGAGACAAAGACTAGGGGTACAACCCTTGTCTATCAATCAATAAGTTTGCTAGGAGGCTGTATCAACCTATACACAATCAAAAGATCATTCATGTTGATGCAAGCTAAAGAGATGGATAACACCATATACATCTGTACAAAGAAAGGTACAAATCTACACTGAACACAGGAGACAATATATTGCCGATGGATAGGAAAATTCAAGAATATATTATATAAAGAGATGGAAGATGATATAGAAGAATTGTTTGGCATTGTTGTCAAAGGGCTCGAGAGATTCTCATTATCAGAAAGGGAGAGAGATTCTCATTATTATCAGAAAGGGGGAGAGATCCTCATTATTATCATAAAAGATTATATCATTATCCATGAAAAGAAGTTCCTAAGAATCAAAAGGAAAAGTTAATCTTTATCCATAGGGAGAGATTACATATGAAATATCCATCTAAGGGAGAGAAGTAACAAAAGGAGAGAGTACATACAAAGGGAGAAATTGTTGTCAAAGGAAAAATAGATTATCAAGAAGAGGAACAGCCAAGGTAGAGCACATATCAGAATAGAGATAGAAGTTGCTACATCTATTGAGGTAAGGGATTGAAGATTGAATAAATCCACTCTGCAAGAAACAAATCTAAGCTATTTGAGATTACCGAGAGCCAGACATTTGTAATAGTTACAATAGTAAATATTGATGAAACTGTTATATTTCATATTGTATTAGTAATAATATAGTGTGATAATGTAGTGTGTTGCCATCAATGCCAAAGGGAGAGATTGATGACATGTAACTGATTGAATGTTTGAAGATGTTAAGTTGATCATCGAAATGCAGTAATATAATGCAAGACATTAAATTAGTTAATGGATTGTATTTTCATTGATGTCAACTTGATATAATCTAATCGGTTATAATCAAAGTGTCAAAGACTTCAGAGAATTAGAGAGATAAAGAGTATGATTTCAGTAATAGAATAAAAGACAAGCATTCACTAAGTGAATTCAAACACCGACACCTAGTGGAACCCGACGGACAGAGATAACCAAAAGTTAAGTCACAATGATGCCCAAACAAAGAAACCAATGAGCATTACCGAAGAGCCCAATCACAAGAATTATCGATGGCTATAATTACAGTGTTAACTGACAAGTAGAACTTTGCAGTAAAGCCCGAAGGATAGACAACCCTGACGGAGAAGCCTAGGGAGAACTAGAGTGTTGACTGAAGATAACTAGAGGCTTAATATTGTGGTACTAAGTTTTTGGGTTGATTAATTGGAATATTTTTGAGGCCACTGATTCACCCCCCCTCTCATTTATTACTAACATTCCTTTGTATGTATTGGTGTGATTAGTTTCAAAGTTTTTTTGGCTAAATAAAAATCAAACTGTAGACTGCAGTTCACTGGCAGTTCTAGGGTTTGAATTGAAAAATGCCTCTATTATGAGTTGCCACCATGGAAATCCAACGACCATTGGAGGTTTAAAAGTAGAGGCTATGTACATTATTTTTCAGTTGGAGTTTTTCTAGAAAGCATTGTTTGTGAGTTTTGCCTTCAACCCCTAGGCGAGCTAGTTGAATGTCTGGTTAGGGACTTGAACTGTGTAGGCAACATTTATTGCAGGAGTGGATTGAATTATGCAATCCAATCATGCAGAGAGGTGCATGGAGGTTAGGGAAAGCCTTGGAATAAGGATCATAGTTGGTTGAATCCATCTAAGGAGGTTGTGAATAGAGAATCTGATTCCAAGCCTAGTTAACCATGTAAAGACCCAATTTGGGGTTTGGTACTATATGGAAGGTTGGAGACCCAAGACCCCATAAAATATTTTAGGTCTTCCAAATGGGTACTCTAAATGGCCAATTTTGCATTCCTTGAACACCAAACAATATCTATTAGCAACATTTGGTGCATGTTTACCCGATGGTTGTCGACTTCCGATAGATGGCCTCCTTATGCTGATAAGGCTTCCTTCTTGCCGACAGTTCCTTATGTTGATAAGTCTTCCTTCTTTTCGATAGGAAAATTCCTTGAAGATCGGTCAAATCAGTTTAGGGATCTTATAAAGAGGAGTTTGTGGACTAGTTTGAATGTTACCTTAAAATGATGGGGAGCTCTAGAGGAAGAATTGCTGCTAAGAAACAAAACTAGAAGTTCATGACCCTAGAATGTCCTTTAAGGAACCAAGATCAAGATTGATTTGAAGACAAATAGAGCCTCCCTATCAAAGTGGTATCAACGCCTAATGATTTGGGAAAGAAATTAGTTACATGTCAGTAGTAGAATCAATTGGTGAAACAAGAATGGTGAGGAATGCAGAATTAGCCAAGAGAGTAGAAGAACAAGAAGATGATAATAGGTTGCTCAGAGAAAGGCTAGCAAAATTAGAGAACAAATTAGGTGAAGTAGAAGTTAAGACTAAGGAAGTGAGTGTGAAAGTGATTGAGAAAGAGGAGAAAGCAAAGGAGCTAGCAGAAGAATAAGAATTCCACATTCTTGATCCAATCCTACAAGAAGAGCCCTTCCTTAAAGCTTTGAAAGCTATGAGAGGCAAAGATTTAGAAGGTACCCCACTTTTTAGTGGTAATATGGAACTAGACATAGTCCTTGAATGGATTGAAGCCTTGGGAAATCATTTTGAATTTGAAGGGGTGAGTGAAGCCCAAAAGGTTAAAGTTTCCAAGTCTAGGTTCAGGGGAGCTGCCCTAACTTGGTGGAAGTTTGTGTAGACAAACTGACAAAAAGAAGGTAAGAACCATATTGCTACATGGAAGGTTATGGTTTCCAAGATGAAAGAAACCTATGTACCAGAGGATTATGAGATCCAATTACATAAGAAAAGGCAAAATTTGAGACAAAAAGATCTAGATGTGAGCACATACACAAAGGAGTTTCAAAAACTATGCTTAAGATCAAGTGTAGTTGAAGAGGAAAGTGTCAAAGTTGCAAGGTATTTAAATGGGTTGAGATGGAAAATTTAGGAGGAGACCAGTTTGTTGAGCCCTACCACAGCCCAAAGGTGTCATCAGTTGGCATTTAAGGTAGAGGAAAGAAAAAGGAAAAGGTGGGATCATAGTCATAGAGGCAGAGGTAGATATCACAGAGGTCATCGAGGTGGCTATGGATGAAGAAGTGCAGGCACGAGGTCCCAAGGGGAGTCTAAGCCACTAGAGAAAAGTGGAGATTCTAGTAGCAAAGACAACTACAAAGGTAGGGGATCTAACAATAGTAGAGGAAGGTTTGGAGGATCAGGTAGAGGATCCCACTTCTCCACCATGCATTATTATAATTGCAACCATGTAGAACACCCTGCTTATAGGTGCCCAGAGAAAGATTCAACTTCCCAAGGAGGGGAAAGAAGAGTGAATTATGTGCAAGAGAATGGTGCAAGTGTGAAGTCTCTTGAAGTTCAATTGGATTCAGAAGTTTGAGAGAACCTCATGGAGAGAAGAATTTTGCTCAAGGAACCAGTGAAGGAGGAGGCTACCCAAAAAAGGTCTCTATTCAGAATCAAATGCAAAATCATGGGCGATGTATGTAAGGTAGTTATAGATTTTGTTTCAACATACAATATAATATCTGATGAAGTTGTTAAGAAGTTGAAATTGGTTATGATCCCTCATAGTAGTCCCTATAGAGTCACTTGGTTCAACAAGGGTCATTATGTATTAGTCAGTGAGAAGACATGGGTAGAATTTTCCATAGGAGTGTATAAAGATAAAGTTCTTTGTGATGTGTTACCAATGGATGTTTGCCACCTACTATTGGGTAGGCCATGGCTATAAGATAGGAAGGAAATCCATGATGGGAGAAAAATTCATATACATTTAAAAAATATGGTATTACTTTCAGGATCTAGTCCATAAAAGATGGTGAAAAAATTAATTCCACAGGTCCTAATGTTTTATTAGTGGGAGAAAAAGAGTTCTTGAAAACCTTGAAGGAAGGGGATGGAATTGGATTTTCTTTAGTGTTGAAACCTAGAGAAGAGAAGAAGGAAAAGAAAGTAGAAGTCCCTACAAAGGTTCAAGTCTTACTAGACATGTTTAAGGATATAGTGAGTGATGGAACACCTGCCACATTACCACCACAGAAGCCTATAAGTCATAAAATAGACTCTGTACTAGGGGTTTCCTTTCCAAATAAAGCAGCATATAAAATGACACCTCAACAGAATGAAGAAGTGGCCAAACAAATCCAAGAACTCCTAAATAGTGGGTTAATCAGGAAGAACATTAGTCCTTGTGCAGTCCACACAGTCATGGCACCCAAGAAAGGAGGAACATGGAGGTTATGTACCAACTCCAGAGAAATTAATAGGATCACTATTAGATATAGTTTCCCCATTCCTAGAATTTAAGATCTCATGGACTGTTTAGGGGGTGCACAATACTTCACTAAGATTGACCTTAAAATTGGCTACCACTAGATAAGAATCAAGGAGGGAGATGAGTGGGAGACATCATTCAAAACTACAGAAGGATTATATGAATGACTTGTTATGCCATTCGGGATGCAAAATGCCCCTAGAAAATTTATGAGGGTAATGAATGAGGTCTTAAAGGACTACATAGGCAAATTTTTAGTCATGTACTTAGATGACATATTGATTTTCCGTAAAACCAAGGAAGAGCACCTTAGGCATTTAGAAATGGTGTTGAATAAATTACATGAGGAAAAACTAACCATCAATCTGGATAAGTGTGGGTTTATGCAATAGGATCTAGTTTACCTTGGATTTGTGGTTTCAAAAGTTGATTAAAAGATGGACTCTTCAAAGGTTGAAGCAATCCTCAATTGGCCCACTCCCAAGTATTCTAGTGAAGTAAGAAGTTTCCATGATTTAGTTCACTTTTATAGGAAGTTCATAAGAAACTTTAGTGAGATATGTTCACCTATCCTTGACACCATAAAAGGAGGCATGAAGACTAGATTTCAATGGACAAAGTTGGCTGAAAAAGGGTTTGAAAATCTGAAGAAGAAATTAGCTACACAACCAGTGTTGGTACTACCAAGTTTTGACAAGCTCTTCACTATTGAGTGTGATGTTAGTAATGTTGTAGTAGGGGCGGTTTTGAGCCAGAAAGATAGACCAGTAGCCTTTTTCAGTGAAAATATCAATGAAGCTAAAAGAAGGCACTCATATTATGACTTGGAATTATATGCTCTTGTCCAATCATTAAGAAAATGGAGACATTACCTTTTTCCAAGGGAATTTGTAGTTTATATTGATAACCAAGCCCTCAGTTATTTGAATTCTGAAGATAAGTTGAGTCACAGACATATCAAGTGGGTGGAGTATTTGCAGTCTTATACTTTCACCATTAAACATAAGAAAGGCCAAAGCAATAAAGTTGTGGATACCTTGAGTAGGAGAGTATTGACAATACATGAGCTTAAACTCAAGAGATTTGGGATACACAGTTTCAAGGATCTATACAAGGATGATGAATACTTCTCAATAGTCTATAAGATATGTCAAAATTTTGAAAACCATTTCCATAGTGCACATGCAGATTACACTTTACAAGAAGGTTTGTTGTTCAAAGATGGGCAACTATGTGTACCAAGAGGGTCTATGAGAGAAGCACAATGGCAACTTGGGAGGACACTTTGGATTGAATAAGACTTTGGAATTGATGCAGAAGATATTATTATTGGCCTAAAATGAAAAAAGACATCAGAAGATATGTAGAAGAGTGCACAATATGCCAGTGAGCCAAAGGGACATCCACTAATGCAGGTCTTTACCAGCCTTTACCCATTCCCAATAGACCATGGGAATGTGTGAGCATGGATTTTGTTGTTGGGTTGCCTAAAACAAAGAGTGGGTTTGATAGTTCATATGTTGTAGTGGAAAAATTCAGTAAAATGTCCCATTTCATTCCTTGAAAGGTAACTCATGATGCTTGTAAAATTGCAAATCTATTATTTAAAGAGATCATTAGGATCCATGGTTTGTCAATCAGTATAGTATCTAACAAAGACTCTAAATTTATATGACATTTTTGGAAAACATCATGGAAAAGGTTGGGTACTCATTTTTTATTTGGGTCTGTATACCATCCCCATACATATGGGCAGACATAAGTTGTTAACAGAAGCCTAGGGAACCTCTTAAGGTGTTTCACTAAGGAGTATGGTCAATCATGGGATCAAATCATACACCAAGATGAGTTTGCATACAATGATACAGTAAATAAAACCACATGGAGAATTCCATTTGAATTTGTTTATGGTATGCATCTTAGGGGAGTACTGTAGCTCACAAATCTTCCAGGTTTGGAGAAGAGAAGTGGATATGCAGAGGATTTTGCCCAATCCGTGAAAGAAGTCCATGAGTAGGTTAAGAAAATCTTGACAAACAATACACAAAAGATCAAAGATAGAGATGACGTGAAGAAGAGAGATGTTCAGTACTAGGTGGGTGATTTAGCAACAATGCATTTAAACATGGATAGATTACCAAAATGAATCCCTAGTAAACTACAAATGAGAAGACTTGGACCGCACATAATCTTGGAGAAGTATGGGCACAATGCCTATAAGGTTGACTTTCCTGAAGATATTTCTTTATCTCCTATTTTCAATGTAACAGATTTAGTGCCATATTAGGGTTCCAATTTAGAGGTGGATAAGGAAGTTCCTAATGTTGCAGATGTTGCTTCTGATTTGCCACAATTACCCTTTCAACCCAAGCTACAAAGAGAGAAGATATTGGGATCTCGAGTGCATAAGAAGAATAGAAACAAAGTCTATATAGAACACTTGGTTAAGTGAAAATATATATCTGATGCTAAAGTCGTATGGGTCCCTGAGACTGATTTTAAGAAGTTGGGTATATATCCTATACTCTTGTCTCCTCTAGTGATTTGAGATCTTTTTACTGTGGGAGAATGGTGCAAGAGCACCTAGGGGTTTAAATGTGAAGCCCTCAAATTTTGGATTGAAGGACCTTGTTTAGGTCAAGATGTGAATAAGGATGGGTTGAGAGTCCATTAGGTGAATTTAGAAGGTTTTGTTGAATTTTGAGTCAAAGTTGTCAAGTATGCTAAAATGAGCACATTGTGCAAAATAATGTAACATAGGGTATAAGGTCTTGTTTATGAGTTAAGTATGCTTTAGGGGTCCTAGGAAAAAATTATGTATCAATAGTTTAAGTGTTTGAATTAAGGAAACATGATATGTCAATGTTGAGCACAAAGTTGCAATGACAACTTTGAGAAGTTGCTTTAACAAGTTTTGTCAAATTGTGCATCTTGTTCACAAATAGTTATGGGCATGCATAGTTGGTTGGATCATGTTGTGGAAACATATATAAGACCTCTCAAACCTCTGTAATGGGGTTGGAATTCATTTAGAACATTTTGGCAATATTGAAACTTGTTATTTTCTGGCATATTATGTTTTTGATTACGATAAAAACAGGTTTTGAAGGGGCCCCGAAACCCTTTAACAAAAGAGAAGAGAGATGGGCATGAAAACCCAAAGAACAAAAAGCTTCCCCAAGGAAAGGAGCAGTCTACAAAGGGACAACTCCCAGATTCAACAATAAGCACCTACAAAGCAAAAAAAAAAAAAGACGCTGGAAGAAAAATAGAGAAAGAAAGCCACCAGCACCGAGGTCAAGACAAAGTCTTCAAGAAGCTCTCAAATTCCTCCAGCTGAGTCTGCATGGTCTTCACATTTTCTTTTAGCCTTTGAATATCCTAATCATCAACCTTCTACTTCTTTGACCTAGTACGAGTACCAGGTCCCATCTGCTGGGTAGGATCAGTGAGGTCAATGGTATCTTTGTTTCCTTCCAACATTTTACTCAGTGTATTCAAGTTCTCCAGAGTAGACTTCATACCTGTGTTCACCAGACTAAGCAAATGTTTTAACATTTCTTCATTCCCGCTTGTCTTCTTCTGGATAGGTATCATAGCTATCTCGACTACTTTTTTAATTTATTCATCAATTTCAGAACCGTAATCAAACACACGGGCATTAGCATTATGAGAAAAATCCTTTCTGAAGATAGCCATAGTATCCTCAATCATAGAGTTCTTGTTTTCCAATTTGATACATTTATTCTTAAGCTCAACCAAATCACTCTGCACCCATTTGTCCAGATTATAACTGTAGATGGATTTATTTTTAGCAATCTCAAGGGGGGTCATGATGATAGTTCTTCTGACCTGTGAATCCATCATTCTGATTTCTCTTTGAAGAGATTGGGATTTTCTACCATGAAGAGTTCTCTCACT
>MU225691.1:1071547-1097110 GCA_018584345.1 Thuja plicata
ATACTTACTTCCTGAGGAACATTTTGGGGCTGGGGTTCCTTCTCCCTATTCCTGACCGGAGGACTTTGATAAGCAGGAATGGGGTCATTATCCACTTTTTTCTCTTGTTCTGTTGTATTTGAATTCTTCGGCTCTAGGATCTGGGGTAAATCCTTATTGACTAATACCTGAATAATATCTTCCTCTGGCTGGTTAATAAGATCAACAGTTTGGTCTTCTTTTGATTTTTCCTCTTCTGAGAATTTCGGGAGGATTGGAAGAGAAGAAGAAGATCCATTTTTCTCTCTCCATACAACTCTTGATTCTTTCTTTTTAGACTTAACAGAAGGTTTAAGAGGGCATTGTTTTGCCCAGTGCCCTGATTTTTTGCAAGTGAAGCAGGCAAAGGGGATATATTCAAACTCCACCACTTGGATATGAGTTCCCAGCTTGGAATTAATTGAAATAAATTCCGGGAGGTCAGTCTTTTGATTAATGTTGACACAGATTCTTGCATATACTAATCTAGTCTTTGTAGCTGTCATTGGGTCAATTGATAAGAGCTCCCCAAACGAGCTTGCCAATCTTGAAAAAACATCTTCATGCCAATATTCCAGAGGAAGGCCCTAGAATCGAACCCACACTGGGGCTGATTCGAACATATCCATATTAAGGTCTAGATTTGCCCCCCATTTCTGAAGATCCAAGGGCGATTTACCAAACATCCAAGGACCCCCACACAGAACAACAAAGAGGTCTTCAGAGCTGGAAAACTCAAAAGTAAAAAATCCTTTTGGCAAGGCAGCTATGTCAACTTGACCCTTTAGCCTCCATTTCCTTGTAGCATAAACCCTAACTGTATCAATATTAGGTCTTGGGCCCATAAACTTTCCTATTAGCATATTTTTCATTGAATCTACTATGTGATGAACCAGTGAATCAGGAAGGGAAATACTAAATATTCCCTTCACAGGATCCGACATGTTGTCAACAAGGGGAAAAGAATATTTCCCAGTAGGTTTCACACCAAAAAGAGAGGTCCAACTTCCATTTATATTGTTTTTAAATAAAGGATGACCGTCATTTGCAACTTCAGGAAACTTACCGTCACCTTTCATTGCCTTTGGAGCATCTTCTCGGATTTGGAATCTCGATAGAGAGTTGTCCTCCCTTTTCTCTTTTGTGGAGCCCTCCACTACTACATCTTTTACCTTTTTC
The DNA here is from genome assembly GCA_018584345.1 of Thuja plicata. Classification (NCBI taxonomy): domain Eukaryota; kingdom Viridiplantae; phylum Streptophyta; class Pinopsida; order Cupressales; family Cupressaceae; genus Thuja; species Thuja plicata. The sequence continues at coordinate 1,072,745 of MU225691.1, forward strand.
TGAATTACTGGCACAGAATATCTCTGTTTGTTTCCAGAGGTCTCTTTCCCACTCATGTCATGATTCAAAAAATTCCTTTTACCACCTTCTCAGGGTCGATTCCGATCTGGGTCTTTGTCCCCTTCTGCATCCTTCTCACCTCCCTTGGAAATCTTGTTGCCTTCCCCTAGATTCGCCTGCGATCCTCCTCCAGCAGGTTTCCCTCCTGAAGGGGAATTCAAATTTCCTCTAGCCACTCGCTCTCCTCCTCTCCTCTCCATTTCATGCTAAATTCATAACGGCATATTATGTTCATATGCTTTGCAACATGAGAAATACTATGTTATTGGATTGAATGTAGGATTTATTTACTGTAGATATTTAGAATAGGTTGTTTTCTTCCTTTGTATGTGTTGGTGTGATTAGTTTCAAAGTTTTGTTTGGCTAAATAAAAATCAAAATGTAGACTGTAGTTCACTGACAGTTCTAGGGTTTGAATTGAAAAATGCCTCTACTGTGAGTTTCCACCATGGAAATACAAAGACCATTAGAGGTTTACAAGTAGAGGCTATGTACATTATTTTTCAGTTGGATTTTTTCCAGAAAGTATTGTTTGTGAGTTTTTCCTTCAAGCCCTAGGCGAGCTAGTTGAATGCGTGGTTAGGAACTTGAACAGTGCAGGCAAAATTTATTGCAGGGGTGGATTGAATTATGAAATCCAGTGATGTAGAGAGGTGCATGTAGGTTAGGACAAGCCCTGGAAGAAGGATCACACTTGGTTAAAGCCATCTAAGGAGGTTGTGAACATAGGATCTGATTCCAAGTATAGTTAACCATGCAAAGACCCAATTTGGGGTTTGGTACTGTACAGAAGGTTGGAGACCCAAGACCCCCTAAAATATTTTAGGTATTCCAAATGGGTACTCTGAATGACCAATTTTTCATTCCTTCAACACCAAACAATCTCTATTAGCAACATTTGGTGCACGTTTACCCGATAACTGTCAGCTTCCGATAGATGACCTAGTTATGCTGATAAGGCTTCCTTCTTGCCAACAGTTTCTTATGCTGATAAGTCTTCCTTCTTTCCGATAGGAAAATGCCTGGAAGATCATTAAAATTAGTTTAGGGAACTTGCAAAGAGAAGCTTGTGGACTAGTTTTAATGTTAACTTAAAATGATGGGGAGCTCTAGAGGAAGAATTACTGCTAATAAACAAAACTATAAGTTCATGACCCTAGAATGTCCTTTAAGGAACCAAGATCAATATTGATATGAAGAGAACTAGAGCCTCCCTATCAGGATGTTATCATGATTGAGACAAATAGTCTGCTTTCTTATGAACAAAATTTAGATTATGGACATGTGCACATGAGATGTGAGGCCATATCTGGTAATGACCCTTCATATAATGTTGAAATGAACAAAGATGCTCAAGGTATATGAACCCTAATATCCATGGTGGATTGTATGAACCTAAATTGGAAACATTTATTTTCCTTGAGTATGAATAAAACACTAAAGATATAGTTGATGAATTGATTTCCCTCAATAGCACGACAATGAACTAGTGGAGTCTATCACACATATAGGTTTTCCTTTTGACCAGAGGAAGGAGATTGTATCCTCAAATAAAAATAATTTCAAAGAATTCTACAATCCATTATGTAGGGACACAATTAATGATGACCAGCTGATGTTTTGTCATAGTGAGTCTGAAAATGGTTTCCATATTTTTACAAATATTTTGTATTGTGATGAAGTGGAGAAAAATCATGAAATTTCTTGTTGTAAGGTCTTTGAGGGTGATTTACATTTTTTATAAATCCCCTGTTTAATGATGAAGCATCTTGGGATGGATGTGATTCAATTCCTTGTGAGGACGATTAGTATGCCAATGAGATTGACATGTCCCGTTTATCTATTTCTGATAATTCTGCATATGAATATGAAGATGAATTTGATAATGGCCAACATATGGGGGATATCCCTGAGCATGAATCCTAAATAATTGGGGGAACATTTGATGTTAACCAGATGATTATGCATAGATGTGCTCAAGAAGGCTTACACCAATCAAGTGATGTTGACATGGATGCATGTCTCTTACAAAGGAATAAGATAAATGACTGGAAATTATTTGATCATTCTGTTGAAAATATGATACACATAGAAAATGGAAAAATTGATATATGCCACATCGACAAAGATGATATTACACATACTTGTTTCTTACCATGATTATATTCAGGCTCAAACCTTTCTACATGTTGATATTTTCATTAATTCTAATCCATTTAAGGGAAATGAGCCTATGGTTGTAGTTTTGTATATGGACTAGAAGGATGGTGATCAAAATGGATTAAAAATGATACTACAAATGTTGACACATGGATTATTTCTTAGAGCCAAGTTACATGAACTAAGTGACACTGAATACCACAAACCTTTGTTGGATTTGCAAATTAATCAGAAGATCGAATACTAGTGCTTTATATTTCTAGTATAGTCACCAGAACTAGTGATTAAGCATGGAATTAATGCCCTTGAATATGATGTGTTACAATTTGAAGATAATCATGTTAGATCCATACATGATGAGTTTGTTGATAGTATTGAGCATGATGAATGGATAAGTAATGTTGAGTGCAGTATATGTGGTCAATTTATCCTTAGTAACATCCCAAAGTTGACCAGGTTATTGCATGATAAATATCAAGGTTTTGATAGAGGTAAGTATTTGTTCTATATTTTTGGTTGCCCAGGGCCACCAACTAAAGTTTTAGCTTGATTCTCAATCACGTGTCTAGCCCAATGGATCAGGATAGCGTCTTCTTTCCCAGAGATAATTGGCCCCTTGTGTCGAATCAATGATCCAACCATCCCCGATTAGAGCTACTGTTGGAACCCAAAAATGTCATGCCAGTTTATGGATTTCTTACTTATATGAAGGTATTTCTCTCTAAAGAGATTTGAAAATTTCAAAATTTGATTAGACGTTTACTTTTGTATGTGTTCCTACATTATTCCTACTCGTCGTCTTGTCATGTATTCTATTACCCTGGTATGTTTGTGGTTAGGGTCTTATTGATTTAATGTTGAAATATTATGGTCTATTATTTCATGCTTTTGTCACACGGCCTTATATTTCTACGTTTCCTAGCCTAACACCTTGTTGTTTCCCCCTTCCATGTTAACTTAACCCTCATTTGTTACACATTCTTTAAGTTGTGTTTGAGGAACTTTTCATGTCCCCGTAGATGTTATGTTCTTCTGGCAGAAAGTGTTGCGAGCTTGTGGTTAGTTGTTGGTGGTTTACTGTTTGCCTTGTCATACCCTCATGACGATTATGAGAGTTAACAAATAGCATATGCGAGGTTGCATGGCGATATTTGGACAGCGACAAAATTTTATTGTTGCATCCTCGCAACCTGCTCACGCATCTAAGGTTTCTGGCCTATAGGGAAGCGATAACAAAATACAAGTCCATGGTCAAAGACTAATGAAAGATAAACTAAATTTGCTTGTTGAATCCTCGTGGTGGTTAGTAGGAAAAATATTTTCATGCCCTGAACTTGTGAGGAAGAATGAAATGTTATAGTGGTGCCTTGTCGCAACCTCACAAATTGTTATGTGGGACCCCACCTTTGGCCCGCAAGGTAGCCAAGATGTTACATGTGGTATCTTAGTGAATGATGGATGCATTTGATGGGTTCTCTTCACCACGTCACCACAGGGTTGGCACATTGGTTTAGTTAAAGATTATGGTTATGCGAAGTATTAATATTTGTTAAAGACCTTTGGCCTCACATCCTCATGGGTCTAAATTGTAGTAAAGGTTGTTGGGTCATGAGGATGCAATTTGGTAAGAGATAGCTCAAGGCGAGTTAGTCATAGTCTCACGACATTATTTAATGGAAACTTGATTAGCTTGTGGTTGTATGAGAGGGTGACACGTGTTTAATGAAATATTGAGGCAATGGTTTTCTATGTGAATTATGTTGAGTGTCATATGGTCAAATATAGGTCGACCTAGTGCATATTTTCCATGTGTATTGCCATGTGAGTTGGGATTTCCATGTTAAGTTTTGGCATATAAGTTTCAAATCAGAAGTGACATCTAAATGATGTCACTTTTATACCTGAACTATGGTGTAAACCAGAGAATCGTTACATTCTTTCGACATTCTTTTTATGAGATGATTGTGATGACCAAGAATGCTAGCTTGAAAAGATTTCACATCTGTAAAATTTAGTACAAAGATTGCCTGAATTGGAAAATGGTTGCAATCGACATGAAACCTGGAGAAATGTTATTTATAGCTTATTAAAGATGAAAGTATGCACATTTTAACGATGTCACTTCCTTATAGTTGGATGGTTCTTTATATATTTGTAATACAAATGGAAATAATTTTCATAAATGGTGTTCTCTGTTGCATATGGTTAAGACTAGGAAAGGCCTTGATGCAAGAGGTGTATAAAGATCATAAGTTGACATTACATTTTGTTGTTGTAGGGATTTCTTAAATGTCAAAGGTGGTTGTAGGGATTTCTTTAATTTTTAACTAATGACACTGTTGTTGGTTCTTATTGCCAAAATCTAGGAGTTTGCTAGAGTTTATTAGGAGCTGAGTCCCTTAAGGCTACCATTCTATTTCTCCTTGAAAGGTAGGATATAGATTGGGGCATGGATGCAGGACCTGGTGGTGTAGGCACATCTAAGCCTAATTTGCCTTGGGAAGCATTCTTGAAGTTCTCCCCTAAGAGGAGAAATGATGAGAATCTTGCATTTTCCTTTTTCCCGTATCAAAAATCACCATAGTGTGATAGGGGCGTGGCTCACAAGCATGGTCGGGTTCCAAACTAGTACCCTAGTCTATATGGAAGCACTCTGATCTTGGGTGTCTCCTTGTGACCAACTAATTGGTTTCACATTTAGACAAAATTCATGACAATGTTTTTATGGAAATATTTGTTGTAACAAATGTGGTAGATTTCAATTGATAACCAGGGAAATTTTGGTTGTTACAAAAGCATTTTTAGTTATAGGTGGATGACGAGGAGCATATCAGAGTAGCAAATATCAGTTAGAAGAAGGATGACTAAGCAAATCAAATCTTGAAGAAGAGACGTGTGTCAAGAGTTCAACGAGCTGGTAGTTTCTCTTATTCTCTATTTATTCTTCTTCTTTTATGGAAAAAGGGTTTCAAATCTTCTGAACTCTGCAGAAGTAGGCAGAATATTGTAAAAATTGCAAAGTGTCTTAAGTCAAGTTCTTAGTAAATAAATGAAATTTTCCAAGTTGTAACATCTTCTATGTCTTAAATTGAATTTCATGGTCGAAGTTCTATCATATAGTTGTCTCTAGTTTTAAATGTAAAATTTCTTCAAGTTGAAACGATCAAGGGTTGTTCACACTTTACACACATTTTTTTGTCAGGTGTTATTTATTATTGCCTTTTGTTCCAGGAGCAGTATAATTGCTTTAATAAATGAAACAAGAATTTTACATATTCAAATGGATGACTAAAAATGGCCATGTGATACACATAAGTTGGTCATCTTGTTTTCACTAGGTAATAATATTCTTTCAAGGTTTTCAAGACATGTTTGAGATGCTATAATGAAAGGTGCCATTTATTTGACTATGTTCGCCCCTTAGGCACTGACCAGTCTTATAGATGTTGTTTTTGTATGGTTCCAATAATTTAAAATCAAAATCCCTTTTAATTTCATGTTGAGTAGTGGTAGAAATTATGCAGTTTTATTCTCAATGGTGTGCCATGCTGAATGGATTAATTGTTCAAGTGACAAAATAAGAACCCCATTCATATCAATTTATGAGAATTATCCACATTTGCAGGTATGTAGTGTGTTAGTTGTTGTGAGTTTATCATATATATAAACCTAGAATTAGGAACATCGTCCTAAGTCTTGTAGAGCTCAAATTGAAGAAGGCTTGCACATCTTGTCAATTGGTTTTTTCTTGTCCTCAATATGTGGATAGTGAAGAACTTGTGACTTAGGTGAAGATCCTCAGGTCTAGGTCCCATATTCTCTCTTAGGATTGAGGGTAGCAAGAAAAATCTCGAACACTAGGGTCAAGTTATTTGCCAATTTCTACAAGAAACATATCACTTTATACATTAATAATTATATTAGGTACAAATGAGTCAAAATGAGTCCAAAATGAAAAGGAAAGTGCAAGGCATGCATTTTTCACCATTTTCTCCTCCACACTTCTATTTTTTTCTTATTCTTTTGGACAACATCTATTTAGGATATTGCAAACTAAGGACTAGTAGCATGTTGAGTTTGAAACATAGGTAAATAATAAGGATTTAAAATTGTTTAATCACAAATAAATTTAGAATTAAGACTTCAGTTCTCTATGAAATTAATCATACAAAGAAAATAATTTTTCCTATAGAGGCAACCGCTATGATAAAGTTATTATGTTGCTTTAAAAAGATCATGAAAATCAATAAGTCATAATTACAAATGATAAGTAAATGACGCATTAGCTTAAAAGAAAACTTGAACCTTAATTAAGACAAAAGATCAAGCAAGTAGAAGTTAAGAATAATAATGTGAAGAATGGAAACAAGTAAAAATGACAACTTTATATTGCATAGGCACATATAAGTACTAAAGTCAAAGAATGGTGAAAAATAATTTCATTGCTATATAAGACCTAAATAAGTATAAAGTCAAAGAATGAGAAAATAATTTCATTGCTAGATTAAGATTTAGCTCCCATATTTATATATATATTCAAATTAAGTATTATTAAAAAAATAGACTCGATTCAACAAGAGGAGGAACCACCAGCGCGGATATCCTTCCGGTAGTTTTCCTCTGCTAAACTGTAAGTACTGCAAAGCAGAATTTGTTTTTTTAAGAAAAAAATGTTCTTGTTTACCTATACAGCTTTGGGTTATTTCTTCTGACGAGATATCAAATCTAAAATACTAAGCTTCTCAGGTATTTGGTAGCTAAAACCCAATATTTTTGGCTTCGAAGATGCTATATTATTACTGAATATTGGCTTTTTAATATATGTTTTTTAGGTCTGGTAAAACTTGTTCATGTTAGCAATTCATTTGACGCGGATTTGGATTTGAGGCATGCAGGTTGAGTGCTGCGTAAAATGACGGCTGTAGTGGAGACCTCGGAGGATGACGCCACTCTTGCTGTGGCTCGTTTCACTGCAGAAATGGCTTGGGCTGATGCAGGTCCTGAAGTAAGCTTTCAACCTTTGCAACGGAAACCTAGTAGACGAAATTGTTAAGGTCTTTCCATGTTTTAATGCTGGTTATTGTGTGCCTGGTTCTTTCTCATTTAAGAGAAGTTTAGATCAAGGGATCAAGGTTAATTTCAGCCAAGGGGTTATGGGCGGTATAATCGTAAGAGTCTACACGTAAGAGCAGAGTAAATTGACCAGTACGCTGGTCCATAACGTTAGCAAGGTGTCATGAGCAAGATTGTGGCGTAAGGAAAATAGTATACATTTTATAGTGCCCCACATTCAACAGGGTGTTTGAATGTGACCTAAGTATAAAATTTAAGATTTATGCCAATATTTAGCGACAAGTTTTTATGTCCAGATCTGATACCATGTTTACTTGGTTTGAAACTAATGGTATTCGAACCTAGGATCTCTAATTTATATGCTGGAGTGCGCAACTATGTACTTAAATATTCATACTTGAGTTGTGCTTGAGGCTCCTAGCCACTATGCAGTGAGGACCTCCCATTTTGCATTCGAGCGTGCTATTGGCCATCTGTGATTAGTCTTTTTTCCCAAGCTTCTTGTTACAATTTTGGGACTGACTTTTTTTTTTCAGCATTTGTAATATGGAATATTGCCACACGGGATCTTTGGATTTTTTGGGGCCAACTGGCTTATACATTTTTGTTATTTGAACGTACCTATAACTTTTACATCACAATCTCACCATCTTTTAATTGGAGCTATGCGTTGCTTTGCTGTGGTGAAAGGGATTTAAATTGAGCACAGGTTACATGTTTTTGAGTTTGCTCATTACCATTACACCATAACAACTTAGGCTAATGACTAATATGTTTAATATTTCTTAAGTCTGTAAGTAGTGAAATTAATTTCTAATTTGTTAAAAGAGAGACCAGCTGGAGTTGGTATTGAAGGCTAGTTCTTTACATCGTTGTGTTGTCTATGATGTAATCAATAGTCATATTTCTTGTTTGCAAAGCAGAAAGATTTGTTAATTGTACTAGATTTATGATTATTATTTCTGTTTCATATTTTTTTATTTGCTTAAGGCCCACGGAAATGCTCTCCATGAGAAATAATCAGATTCCTTATATTCTCAGCAACAGTCCTTTTATTCTAGTTTTGTTGGCTAGGACACCACTTTCATTTTTTAGTTATCTATGGTTAGGAGTTATTCATTCTGCCTTTTATACAAAAATACTAGATTGGATGGTGTTTAGTGAACAACAATTGCCAACCAATCTGCCTTTTATACAAAAATACTAGATTGGATGGTGTTTAGTGAACAACAATTGCCAACCAATAGTTTTGTTTTAGTCTTTTAGATCTTACAATGCGGATCTATTATTTGTACAGATATTTGCACGTTATTGGGGATATTGATCCCTTTAATTCTTGTTCCTTTCATAATTTGTTTGAGCAGGTTGCAGAACCTCAGGTGATGCGTTGTTGTGATGAGGCCCAAACCTTCATGGTGGAAGGCAGATGGTCGGATTTGGCATCACTTTTGCTCACTTCAGCTGAGCTGATATTTTCCAGATCGTCAGAGAAAGGTTTGTGAATCAAACATTTTAATCCAAATTTTTGTGACACTTTTCAAATTCCCATTTAACAGAACCTCTTACCTTGAAATACATAATTTATTAATTACTATGTGCTTTGTGTGGGAAACTACTGCATGTTAGGGATACATGTTTGCACAAGTATTGCCTGGTAGGAATATGATATACTCAGTAGCTATTTGAGTTCTTGGGTTGTTGCCCAAATTTGTACTACAATTCTAATTTTTTTGCATTTTATTCTCTTTAATGGAGGAAAGAACACAGGGTTAGGCTATTAGAAGTGTGGAATAATCCTTTTCTATTATTTTGTTTGTGTAACAAAACTTTGGTTTCCAAATCTTTGTAACTGTAGATGGCATTTACTGCTTCAATTTATTTTGATTAAATCAATGAAGGTGGTTAAAGAATGAACGGGTGGGTAAAAAATGAATGTGTTTCTAAGGCTTGTTAAACATGCTAGTGTAGAGGAAGGCAAAGTAAATGCTGTTAACATTGGAGCATGGATTGTCAATACTCGAATAACTATAAAAGCAAAAGATTTAAAGCTTTAACTGCTCTTTCTTTCATATTCTTTTGCTTCTTTTTGAGGAATCTAGAACTCCTCTGGGCCTTGTCATTCCTTTACGTCTACTTTGTTCATGTTATCTCATGGGCTTGTTTTTGGCAGAGTTACCCTTTTCCATTGTAATTAATGTCACAGTGCATGGGACATGCATTTGGCTGGGTAAAGTAAGTTCCTGTTGGAGAACAGTAGTTCTAACTTCAATGTCAGGATTCTAGGTAAGATTACTTCAATGGTGCCATTGAGGCACCCACTTGTCTAGTTGAGAAGGTATGAATAAGTAGTGCTCTAGATGACACAAATTGTTATAGTGCCCGACATGTTTTTCAAATGATTTCTAGGGATATATAGGAGCTGGGTAAATGTTACACTTAGGAAATTAAAGAAATGATAGCCTTGAATGCACCTAAGATAGGATTTTTTTCTGGTCGGTCTGGGTAGCATGGAAACATTATGAAAGCTTCGTTTGTTGATAAAAAAATTGTATGACTGTTACAATAGCTGTGGCTTCTCCCTAGCATTTTATCTTGTACAAAATCCTAGTAAAGCTGTGACTTGCCTGATATAAATTTAATCACTAAGCATTAATGTTGTGGCAGAATGAAGTTGAGTTGAGTTTAAGCATTACTGTAAGACCCAAAGATATGTTAATTTACCAAATAATGGTCAAAAGTTAGTTTGTCTAATTAATTGCAAATGACTGGAATTTTTTTTTAGCAAAAAATCGGTATCAAGGCTGAGCTATAGTTAATTGGAATAAATGTGGGTTTTTAAAAAAATTATGCAGCTATGGTTTCCCTGCCCCTTTTTGAGATAGAACTCTTGTTGACTTTGGCAACTCCTTGAGTTTGTAAGTCCATGAACCTCACCCAAATTCTGCATCTTGGGTATATTCCTCCTCATAGGTATCTTTTGTGAAATGATTTAATTGGGTTATGATAGCCATGGCAGAATTTGTTTTTGGGATTGGTGGCCTAGATAATCTACCATCATACTAGTGCTCTTTTTCTCGTGTTTGATCACCAAATGAAATTCTTGGAAAAATGACAAATCGCATGCATCCATAATATTTTGCTAGTTGCAACTTGCTTTGAGTTTGCAAATATTGTAGAGATTGGTGGTTAGTATGCAATGATGCCTCTATTTTATTATAGCTTAAGCTAGTGAATATAATTCCCTATTGTATACTAGATATCCTTTGAACATCTGTAACTAAAAATTTATGAATGATAACAAATGGGCTAACCTTTTACCTCAAAGTATTGATTAGCATAGAGGTTGGTGGTTGGTATGCCATAATGCCTCCATTTCATTATAGCTTGAACTAATGCATATAATTTCCTATTGCATATGAGATATCCTTTAACATCTGAAGTAAAAGCTTATAAATGATAACAAATGGGCAAACTTATAAATGATAACGAAACAAGATGGCCCTCATAGCATATTCACTTGCATTTGTTTCTACCTCAAACAATATTTGCTAGTTAGAAGAGCAGCATAGTTGCATGACTAATCTTATAGTTCAACAATTCAAATGCTTCATCATGTTCTCTTCCTCAATGAAAACTCCTTTTCCATGGCTACAACTTTGTGTAGAGCCAAGTTTAAAAATAGAAGGCTGGAACAAGTTTCAATGTGTATAGGACAACACCTATAAAACTGCTAATATATCTGTAGCATTCTTTGGTGTTAGCCAATTTGTGATAGCCTCCTTGTTTGCAGGATCTACTCTCAACTCTCCCACTACACCTATGTCTTGAGTACAACAATAATTATTTCCCAAACTTGGCAAAAGTCAAGACTTGCAAGCGGAGTTTGATAAGAATGAGATGTTCTTCCCATGTTGCAATTAAAATCAAGATATCATTGAGATATACAATTAGACATGGATCTGTGAAATTTCTATTAGCCATCCTTCCCCATGTGTGCACAACCGAAGGCTAAACACTTAAGGACTTCATGCATACTCATATCTCTCACATTGTTATTGGAGTCGCATGGAGTCCTTGCTCATTGTTGTGAACAGCAAATGACATTGTGCAGAGAAATAATATTCCTTATGCGTGCACGATCTAAGGCTAAACACTTAAGGACTTCATGCGTACTCATATCTCTCACATTGTTATTGGAGTCACATGGAGTCCTTGCTCATTGTTGTGAACATCAAATGACATTGTGCAGAGAAATACTATTCCTTATGCGTGCATGATCTAAGGCTAAACACTTTAAGAGAATGCATATTGACGTCTCTCACAGTCTCAGCCACGTACATTGAACCCTTTGAAATTTGCTATGACTTGCACACTACTACCTGCAAACAAATACTAGAACTAACTCATAAACAGATTGACACAAGCAAAGCATGAACACCCCCATAGTCATTTGAATTTGAATTGTGTATTAAAACATTATTGTCATGACGTATGTATAGGTGCTTGTACCTTAGTCCCGTCTTAGTTATTCATGCATATTACTGGAAACCATGCACATATTGACAATTAACTATAATTACATGTGCATACATCATGAATACCTAAATACATTTTGGTCTCATGCATGGGGTGCTAACCTTGTGCTACCTTTCTATTGCTAAGCACTAGTCTTGGTGCATCTTACAATAGATATTGCAATATGGTTCTAGCATTCTCCTTATGGGACTAATGTGCTAAGTCCACAGAATACTGAATACAACACAAAATAGAACGGGAACAGAATTGAACCAAAATATATGTGCATGCGTGCTGTATCCCTAAGTACATTTTAATTGATAGTTCGCATGGTAGTCACACATGCTCATGTTTACTTAATTATTTGTCTTCAAATTAATCATCGTTTGGGGAACTTGTTCCTACACACTTGGTTAAAACATCAGGCATCTGTGCACAATACAAAGATAGTGGAAGCAAACTTATAATGAGCAGCTTGAAATGTTCACCAGACAATATCATATAACAACATTTAATTGAACATCATCTATCACTAGAATGATCTAGATATCAAAATATGCATAATTAAGGAATTCACATATTCATTAAATCCACTCATATGTTGAATCAATTCAATAATTTCTATCAATACAAACTTATAAAAATGTAGAAGTTAAGTAAGCCACAGAGATTCAAATACAAAATAACAACACATGCCACCAGTACAAGCATTATTATCCTTTAAATGCGGCATAGCCAAAATTTATGCGACCAATAACATAGGTATTCATGAATGAGGAATTGCTCAAACATTAGACATAGAGCATTCTTTAAATGCTTGTCAGTCAGTCAGTCATAAAACACGTTTTAACCTAAGCATTACTACAAGAGCAAGACAAGGCAATAGTAATCACATGTGGGCCTTACACCTTGGGACAAGAAAATCTGCAAAATTTCTAATACTATTGAAGTCGAGCATGGACACAATTTCCATCTAACTTGTCCTACACATTAACCCTGTGTGGAGCAAATTCATTCAATTTTATAACTTAGAGACTTCAAGAATTGAATGTCAGGTAAAAATAAATGTTTTTATAATCTGACGACTCTTTTTTTTTTTTTATTGTACTATGCAGATTTGAACTTAAGACCTCCCAAGGAGGCTTCCCAGCTTACCACTGGGCTATGGGGTTATCCCTTTTTCATTTTTTCATCTCACACATATTTATTGATGGCTACTACCGTTATATCATTTTTTTATGGGCATGGTTGATTAGTAGAGAAAATTGGATTAAGGATTTTAACATTGAGACCAACAATAAGGATGACACTTTCAAGTATGGAGAGTTGCACAATATGTCTGGATTAAAGGGATAGAAATAACAAGTGCAACTTCAATGATACTGGCAGCAAGAATCTTCTGGGAAAAAATGGGCAAACCAAAAGATTAAGATAACTGGGGAAAAATTAGATTTTGAAAAAATATTAAAAAATTAAAGAAAAGTAGAAAAACCAATAAAATTGAAGGTGTTTCAGTAGCATAGAGATATAGACCAAATAAAATTGAGAGTTTAACCCATGAATTGTGGAATGTAGATTTTTTGTCCTTAATATTCATATTGTTCATTACATAGTATTGCACAATAAATACCGTATAATGCATTAAAAACGACAGATGCTAAGAGTTTTTCAAAATTTTAATTATAGTTTCCTTTGTACAATGTCAACCTACAAACTAAAGCAAACTAGTAAAAGGTGAGGTGAACTTATTTCTATATGACAACACATTAGAGATCAGTTTTACGCACAAAAGGTGAATTTTGCAATCTAAAGGTCAATTTTAAATTTATGCTGCAAAGTCAACTCTAGTTAAATTTGGAGAACAACCCAGTTTAGATTTTATTCTTTTGCTTAAAAGATATCTAAAAACAAGTGATTTTAAGCTACAATTCAAAAAATATGAACAAAATACTAGAAAATTATCTATCAACTGTTGAAACCAACTAAATATTTCCACGGCTGTATACATAGTGACCTGTCAACTTAATTTGATGGCCATTTACATACCAGATGCTTAATATTTAATAATAAATATAAAATAGAAAAGTAACATATAAGTAAATAATATTTATTACAATTTTTGAAGTAGAAACAAAAAAAAAGAATTGCTGGTCGCTTTCTCAAAAATTAAATTAAATTTTACATAAAAAATAAAATAGTTTTTGAAATAAGAAAAAAGTGAAGTCTAAGAAAATAAAATAATTTTGAAATAAAAAATAAATTTGTGTCCAATGCTAAGTAAAAGAATATATCTTATAAGTAAATCAAATAGATTATGAATCATGATAGATGTATATAAGATATTTATGATTACGTACTAGTTTTAATAAAAAGATGGACGATTAGTAAAATCTAGTTCTAATTATTAAAAAAATTCACCAAGGATGAATAAATTTGTAAAATGTTTAAAAGTAGGTCGCCCCCTTTGTGTATTGAATACAGATCTCCCAATTTGCATAGATACAAAGGCATTTGAGAAAAATAGGAATTACTTTATTTTCATGACAATGCCATTTAGTTTTTTCACCTAAATTACAAATTGCACCATGCACCTTCAGTGGTAACAGAATTTTCAGATGGCAAAATGATCTGGACAAAGAAAAGGCAATTGCCTTGGTTTCCTTTAAGTCGGACTACCTTAAAATATTATTTTCTTGCAGGTGTAGGAATTTTTTTCACATTTTAATTTCAATTTTAAATGTGAGCACGCAGCAAGTAAACGATCATAATAGTTGACTGATTTCTGCAAAAATGGGCACTTTTGACGGGAAAAGTCATGATCTGCTACAATTCACGATCAATCATGATTTTTTACTATCTTTTGCTTCTTTGCATTGTACAACCAAGTCAAATGGAATTTTAAAATGTGAATTGATTGGCACATTAAAATAGGTCCAACAGACTCGTTTGGACTATAATTGCTGACATCATCATCCTCATTTTACTGAGGGCCTATGTGACAAATCTGATGGTCAATTCAAGGCAGTTATTTTTTTGGCAAGTTGTCAAGAAAGATGTGACAGATGCAACAAAGGTTATGGTGAAGTGCATGCAGTGTCTGTGGGCTAAACTAGTGATACTATTGTATTCACACATGATTCTTGAGTGGAAATGGCAGGTTATGAGTTTACATCATAGGTGACAATATCAAAAGGTGTAAATAAAATTAGATTATTTGCAGTTGTTATATATACATTAACATAAGACTATACACGGTAAAATATAAGTGAAGTTTTAATTTAATTATACTTACCCAGATTGATTTGAACCTTCTTGAAAATTTGACTGAATTGAATTTCTTGAAAATTCCTATTTTTCCTAACCTCTTATTCCTCCTGTTTGAATTATATTATTATTATGTATTGAGGATATTTGTTGATTTCATTGGGAGTTCTTCCCACTAAGCAAGTGAACAGCCAAACTCTCACAACATATTCAAAGGCCTTTGGATGCATAAGCTGCATGCGGAAGGGCAGAATAAAACAGAGAAGAGGCTTTGATCAGGTTAAAAATTCAACTACTCAAGGACTTCAAACTTTGGCCTTTGGCAGGCATAAGTTGCATTCATAAAACAGAGTGAAATGTCCCAGACTATGTTTGCATGTATAAATATGATCTAAATGGCTAACAAGTAAATACGAAACCAAATCCACGGTTACGGCATTGCTAACCGAATTGGATAGTCTTATTTTTTAAAAATTTCTCAGTGAATCTGAATTGTTTACAAACAACCATATGCTCAAAAATTATGCAGGCGAATTACTGAATGGAGCAGTAAACCGAAACTTGAAATAATGCTGATTATGTATAATGTAGCTTAGAATTTATGAACAACCCTTTGCATTTTGAAGTCACCACAAGAAACTCCAGTCTGAATACATTTTCTAATACAAACTGAGATTTTCAGAACTTCAATTACAATTTACTCACAGTACCCATAATCTCGCTGTTCTTAAGTCATGGGTAGGTAGTGCCTAATTATGTCTTGAAATATGAGTGATGAAGACTTGGGGTGCAGCAGCAATGGTTGGAGAGCTTCTTCAATGGTGGCTTGCTCCAGATCTGCAATCAAAGTCCTGTTATTAATGTCATAAGCCTCTGCTATGGATGTCAGATAACATTATTTGTGTTGGGTGGTTGATCACCCAATATGGCGATCTATTAGTGGGAAGTATCTATGCATTCACACTTTAAGAATGATGAAAGCTAATTTTCAAAGAACAACAATTTTGTCTGATATATCAGCAACCAAACTCGAGTAAAATGGTGGTGGAATTATGCGATGAAATATGCAGGTCCCAGCTCCCAGTATACCCCTAGAATAGCTCTTGAACTTAATATAACTCAGTTTCCACTCAGAAAACAATGGTGCCCTAGGAATTTTATGCAATTTCCAAATTGCCCAATCTGCAATTGCCAAAAAATCTAAAATTGAGGTCAGCATGCAACCAGGAAATGGAATTGCACAAGACACGAGGTAAAGGTTTTTGTCTTAACCTCAAGGTATGTAAACAAGGGTCTTTGTCCTTGATGCATCAACACTATGAACTTGGAAATGAACTAAATGAATATGAAAATCCGATGATCATAAATGTCCAAACGTTCCCTCTTTTATACCTATTACCTATTGGATCTTTGATAAAACAGAAGTATGGTTGGCCCCAAATTTGAAAATAAGCTGGCACCTCTCAAGAAACAAAATGAGAGGGCCTCCAAGGACGTTTAATATTATTAAAAGAATTATATTACTATCAATATTAGTTTAATCTAATTGTTCATAGTACTATATTATTATTTCTTATAATATAGCCTTTTTGTAGAGGTAAGTGCTATCAGAGGGGGAAGCTCCCTATGTAAACTGGAAATAAAAATTCCATAATGTTCTCTTACTAATACTTGTGCAGGATGAAACTAATCCCAGCACGAGTTTCATACATCCTAGCTATCTGCACTAGAGACAGAAGATCTTCATTCTCTTAAAGGAAAGCTTGCATCTCAGCCATATTTTTCTGGTTGACACCCTCCCTAAACAGTCCCCATGCCTTTCTCATTTTTACTTTCTTTCCCTAGGCACTCAGATAAAAAATGCCTGCCAAGACCCATGGCAATGGTTGCAGCATGATATTGTATATTTCATCTGCAGCTGGAATGTAATTCTCTTGTGCGATTAGGAACCTCCCAAATCTGATACCCCACAAGGTATCACCCAGCATTTGGAGTTGGACCATTGCAGTGGAGAAAGTCTCATAAACAGTGCCGGCATGTGCGTGTCCACTGTTCCAGAAGGATTCACCTATCACGTTCAGGATCGCCTTTTTTGCATTGTCTCACCAGAGTGTAAACAGTCGATTGACCTCCTGATCACTGTTTCATCCTCACAGTTGCACTTGACTCAGAAATGCTCGGCCACCGCATGTCTTTCAAGCTCTGCCTTTGGCAATTTAAACTCATTGAGCATTAAAACATATCCTAACCTTTGCAGAACTCTGCCATCCTATGATCTTTTTGTTGCTGCAATAACATCCTCCAGATCCAAATGTATCCCTTTTTCTGTGATCCAACTTAGATAGCTTGCATATCCTGATAAATGATCTGATTTTTCTTGGCCGTATGGTATCAGTATAATCCTGACATAGGAATGTGGAAAAAACAAAGATCTCCTTCCCAAAACCTGACCATTCAGAGCAAAATGACTTACGAGCAGACCATATAGCATTGCTTATCATTCAAACTTTCCACTGAGCTGACCATCCTTATCCTTCATAATCTGTCTTGGAGCACGGTGTCAGCTATTATTATCCGTCCTTCTCTAAACCTTCTGTACTCGTTAAATTTTTGTTATTTCTTTATTAAGCACCTCCTCCAGCCCCGCTCATGGTACTGGATCAGACTCCACAACAACATCCGAATCTTGTGCGACCCCACTATTGGCAAGTAAATCAGCTGCACCATTGGCTTCTCTACACGGATGTGAGATAGTGAAGTCTCCCATACAATCTAATAACACCCAAATGATTTGCACCCATCCTTTTAATTTCCATTTTGGAATATCTCTCTTGATTATTATTCTTTTTGGATGGGTTGTATGAAGGAGAAGGCCATCAGCGTGTTATTTGCACTTGAAGTGTTAAATACTTAATAATCATCATAAAGCTTTTTTTTTCATAATTTACTGCTTTAGACTTCTGAAGAAGGGGTTGATGCTATGGAAACCTTCAGAGTAAGCTTCCTTCTTTCCTACTATTTTCCATCAGATATGCTTGCACAACACAAATGAATGGGCAGGAAATCAATAGCCTCAATATTAAGGGTCAATAAAGTCCAGACTTGTCCTAAATGGTAACAGGAAAAGCCCCCTTTAAGCAAACATCCAGTTGCTTTGTGCAAGGAAAATGATAAATCTTTATAATCACTTACCTAATTTTACTTTATCTGCATTAATGGCAATTAACCTTTGATAGGATTTCTAAAAAACTTCATTTTCATGCTCTTAATTTCATCCTCTAGCTGCTTCTGTAATCACTGGTATACTTGGGGTGCCGTCTACGCAGCCGACTAAAACACTCAGATTAGACAGTTTTCCATCATTTATTAATTAAATAAAAAATTATAAAACAATTGCATTGCGATTTTCAATTTAAATAATAAATTGGAAAAATTGGTCTTATCAGGTAGATTTTGTCAGCTGTATACCCATTTCGGTATGCTTGGAACTATCTATTACAAACAGGGTTTATAGTTGGTATAAGTTTTAGGCAGGAATGTAATGTCTGAAATAGCAAGAGATGTTGTGCAATCAATTAAGGAAATGATAAATATGCTTTGTGTTCATGCAGATCTGGACTGTATTTTTACAGTTATATGCAACCTTGTAACAAAAGCACAAACCCCAGATGAAGCACTGGCTATGGCAGAACAGATAGCAACAAAAGTCACCCAACAACCCAATGATAAACCTGCCTTGCGCTTGAGAATGTAAAGGCTTCAACTTGTGTTTGAAGGAACTATATCCTGCGATGCAGTAATTTGTTGAGAATTTAATCATAGTTAGCTTTTTGTTGATCTCTCAGATTATTCAATCTGTACAACATGCTTGACAATCGATATAGCAAATTCCTCGTTTATAAAAGAGCACTTAAACTGGCAGCTAATGGGAGAATCACAGACCTTATTATTCCTTCTTTCAAGAAGATGGATATTTTCTTGAAAGAGTGGAATATAGCAATAAGTGATCAGCGAGAGCTTTATTTAACAATTTCTAACATTTTGAAGGACAATAAAGGGTAATTTTTCCCTGCTATTTGTCGATTTAAGCTTTAGTATTTGTTTTAAATTTCATCTGTGAGTTTATTTAGAGTAACAATTTTCATAATATGTAGTGCAGTTCAGCAAAAGATTCTTACTCCTTCCTTATAAAGTTCTTAGCAACGTTTGATGGCGAGGATGCGTACTCCATGAGTGAAGCAAAGGAAGAAGCTGTGAGGGCCATAATAGAATTTGTTAAAGCGCCTGATATGTTCCAGGTTCTATTTGCTTTTTAAATTCTCATTTTGTCATGAACTTTATATACAAACTTCATTTTTTTAAATGCATTATTTAATATTAGAGATATATCAGTTTGAAAGGGTTGTGCTAGAATCTTTACTTTTTTATTTATTATTTTCGCTTCTATCTTCTGTTTAGACATGCAACACTTGATTATAAATTGTTAAGCAGTTGGGGGGTATTAGCTACACATGAAATGATGGACTTTTGCATTTTATCCTAAACTTTGGGTGAAATGAAACACAATATAGTGAATATGGTATCTGTCTCACTAAAAGGCGTATAATATATGTAAACACTGAGGTGTTAAACCTATGGACCTTTTGGAATCATTTTCGGATCTTATCCAATTAGTACCTGCAGGATTCCACATGTTGTGTACATTATTATTAATTTTTGCATTGCCAAGTTCTGGATATTTGGAGACACATAACCAAAGGGATTGTGTCTGATTCAGTGCGACTTACTAGATATGGCTGCTGTGGCACAACTTGAGAAAGATGGAAAATATGCTTTGGTTTACCGCTTGCTGCAAATTTTCCTTACTGAACGATTAGATACCTATTTGGAGTTTGAAGCTACGAATTCTGCTTTATTGAAAAGCTATGGTATGCTTCTCTATCCTAAGACAGTAATGTGTATATCATTCCTTGTAGTTGCTTTGTAGTTAATTGGATGCGATACAACTTACACATTTGTCTTCAAATATAGGTATTGTTCGAGATGATTGCATAACTAAAATGCGATTGATGTCTTTTGCGGATCTTGCTTCAAAAGGGTCTGGGGAAATTTCTTACAGTTCTGTGAGGAATACATTACGGGTAATACTTGTTTTAATCCATCTATTGCTTAGTCTGGCTATGTTTCTAGAGTTGTGTAAATTGACTGGGTTTTCATTACAGGTTGACACCCGCTTTCAATTTCTTTTTTAACTTGAACAGGTCACGGATGATGAGGTAGAGTCTTGGATAGTTCGGGCAACTAGTGCAAAGCTGGTAGCCTGTAAGATGGATCAAATGCGCCAAGTAGCAGTTGTCAGGTATATATGATGCATGCCTCGTTGCATTTGTCAGGTACATTATGGTCTGATTTTATCTGATATCTGGTGGTGACTGGCAGCCGATCTACTGAGCGAGTATTTGGACCTGCACAATGGAATGAACTACACTCAAGACTGTCACTTTGGAAGGTGACTTTTGGATCAATTATCTGATGAATTTGCATAACTCAGTAATAATAATAAAAAATTATATTGCTCTCATTCGGTTCACTCGTAATATTTTATAACTCGTTTTTGATGTGAAAGGGTGATAGAGGAAACTGGTTAGAATGATATGAAGAGTTTGTTTTAATGCATTTTTCTGTTGCATGTATAATTTACTCTTTTTGGGTTGTATGGATGACCCACTTATCGGCTTGATCTGACAGGACAATATCACAAATATTATTAGAAACATTCAGAAGGTGAATGCTGCTCCTGAACAGGTGCCCGAAGCAATGCAAGGAGTGGCAGTCCAATAAGCATGTATTTTTCATTTTTTGCTACGATTTGGCTGACGAGATTGGCCGACTCAAATCTCGTTTGGGTTTTTCCCAGATTCGTAAAAAGAGCCAAGGTACATTCGGGATCAGTAATTTTAGGCCATAACAAAGTAGGCTTTCAATTTAGAATTGCTGTTTAACAGGCTTTTATACAGAACAGCTAAATATGGATAATTATATGTTGGGATACGAAGAAATCATTTTTTTTAGTTTTGTGATTAGGCTCTTGGCCTCGGTAAGAATATTGGGTTACCGCCCTTTTTAATGTATTCTTAGAATTGGAATGCTGAGGTATGTAGCTTCTGCATAGCATACCTTTTTAGTAGTTTCAACATTAGTTACGTTAAACCACTTTTTACCAGTCATTCTTGTTTCTTTCAATTACTTTTGTGGAATTTTCCTTTGGTTGCATTGAAAGAAGTTGGATGCTAAACAATGTGGTTCTGTATATCGTGCCTTCTGAGAGAGTCGAATACGTATTTAATCCCTAGTCATGTAGCAAAAGGCTCTTAGCGTTTGTCATTTCATCGGCCCTAGTCATGTAGCAAAAGGCTCTTAGCGTTTGTCATTTCATCGGGTTGATTTGTACAATAATGTATCCTTGTGGATTTGATCACAGGTCTCTATTATGGAATGGAAGTCCTAGTGAACCGTCTTATTTAACCTCAACAGATAGTCACTTTGCTAATCGTATTTTTCTTCATTTATGGAAGTAATTATTACAAGACTTGCTTAGCAGAAGTACCCCTTTAAGTTTTCAATTTGTTGGTTGTGTTTGGTTTAATTTCAGATTTGACAGAATTGTGAGAAATGACTTAAAAAGGCTTCAAAACTTTTGCAATGGAAAAAGATGTCAGGGGGAAAAATCAAAAGCTATATTCCACGGATGCTGTTATACTCCTTGCAAAATGAGATTGCATACAATTTTAAATAGAACAGATTTTTACAAAAAATTCAGCAATTGATCTTCTTGATCTTGCATCCCCTGTGCTGTAAAACCACAAAAAATCTGGTGAAACAGCAGTGTTAACACAATTTTTTCAGCATTAGTAATTTTTTATAATTTTTTTTTATTTGTCATTTTGTGCCGTTTTATCAGAAGAATAACGAATCAGGAGAATAATGAACGGCTGTATAAACTAGGTTCTCGTACCTTGAAATTTTCACTATTAGTATAATGGGTACCTTTTAGGGTCATCTTGAAAGCTCATTAAAGCTTTATGTATTTAAGATATACAAGATATAATTCACTGTAATTTAATCCATCCATAAAGTACTATCAAAGCCTTGCCAAGATGGAGAGCAGGTAGAGGATAAAAAATTTAGTTATGTATTTTAAATATTTGTAAGATAAGTGGCCATTTTTACTCTATAATTATTTGTTAATATAAATCAAAGTGTCATTTAGTATTATGAAGCATTCAATTAAAACATGTGTCAAATTAAGCAAAATAATTTTTTGAATTAAAATGTAAATGAAAGCCAGTGCATGGATGAAGTAGAAATTATATATACATATATAATTATGGTAATTACATAAGGATGTAGATACAAAAATCAAAATAAGACTCCCAACGATTTGTTCTAACATTCATTGATCTTGAGAAGTATCCATTACAACAAAATCGCCTTTATGCAAACGGCAGACCAGTAGGTCACAACCAAAAAATCCCCCCTCCCAGCGCATGAGCGCACACAGACTTACACAAAAAGCCTTGAGGAGATGTTTCTATCAATGCTAAACAAACATTCAGGAACAAGCCCAAAAACATTAAAGGCTAGTAACATGTTAAAAAACAAAGCTGATATGAAGCATATAACTATGCCTGTGTTAGTTTGTTCCATCAATAAGGGCAGTCACCACCAGTTGAACGCTTACGTTTTTGCTCCATGCCGGGTGTCCCCTTCGTTGCCGTGAAACCTTAGCATCCCCTCACGTTGCTCTTCCAAAGGATTCTCAGCTAGTCGCCTCCCCTGAATTTCTCTAATCATGAGAAAATACTTGATGTCGTTTTATCCAATTTGGGCTGCCGCCCTCCTAACTTCCCTATCCTCATCTGCATGCCACGAAAAGAAAGTGTGAAGAGGAGGGGTGAAATCCCCTGCATTAATCTACACACCACTTGTAACCACAAACCCTTCTGATCTCGCATTAACCAGCAAAGACTCCATTCCTCCCTGCCACTCCACTCGAACACATTCCAGCATAACCCGTGTGGTCTTTGCCTTTGAACCAAATTCCAGGCACCGAGCCATAAACAGTGAAGAAGTGTCCACATCCGCAAGGTACCTATATTCACCCTGCAAGAACTCTTCACCTAGGATGAATGAATGAATGAAGAGTTTTACTAACGTCCACGATACCAAACGGCCTAAGGGACCACAAACTACAGTCCTAAGCTAAATCCATCTTCTTTTTCATGTCCGCTTTCCTGCTGTGAATCTTAACAATCAGACTAGCGGTCTGATTAACCTTATCCACTTCAAATAAACTTTGCATGTCGTCGACCGTCCATATGTTACCGTACTGCGCCCGCATGTCATCGTATGCAGTGCATTTAATGAGAAAGTGCCATTCGGTCTCAATCGCCCCCGTTTTGCAGAACTTGCAAGTCCTTTCTTCCCATTCCTCTTTGGGCCTTTTCCATCTACCAGTCTTGCATCTGAGATGATGCGAACCTGTCCTTAACTGAGCCAATAATATCCTAGCTTTCCCTTTAACAGCTGCCCCTAGGTAAACTTTATCATCATGTTCCCGGCTGGGGTTGAACATCTTAATATAGTGCTCCTTTTTCCGCGCCACGTGATTTGCCCACATGGCATTCTGAAATTTACC
Organism: Thuja plicata; assembly: GCA_018584345.1. Taxonomy (NCBI): domain Eukaryota; kingdom Viridiplantae; phylum Streptophyta; class Pinopsida; order Cupressales; family Cupressaceae; genus Thuja; species Thuja plicata. Next base: position 1,096,515 of record MU225691.1, read on the forward strand.
TAAGACAAACTTTTTTATTTCCACATTGGTGTTAGGACAATCTTGAAACTCAATGTTCCATCTACCCAACCACTTTATGTTTTGTTTCATCCAAGTTTTCTTTCTATGGGCTAAGCCTTCCTTCATCACAATTTTGGGCCACCGTTGGTTATCCATGTTTTCAATTTTCTTTAAATAACTTAATAACCGGGTTATTGCAGCCGCCTCAATCGGAAAAATACCGGCCTCCGCTAATAGAATTTCATAAGGCACAGAAGACTTGACTTTGAAATTGCTAGTGATTAGATGCTTTTGGATTCTCTCCATCTGTTTCCACCCACAATTTGTCATGCTGCCCCCCCACACCTCACAACCGTAAAGAACAACTGGCGTGACCAGCAAACCGAAGAGAGTTTTCTTGGTTTTCCAGTCCCAAAGCTTTGCATTTCTGCATCTATTCTGCAGCAGATAAGACGCCTTCCAACCTCCATGTATCCTTTTTATCTTACAAGTCTCCTAGCTGAGCCTATGATGGAAGTCAATCCCCAAGTACTTGTATTCTTTCACGGTCTCTAACGGGCTGCCTTCGAAAAGGAAAGTAGTGTGTTTTTCCTTCC
>MU225691.1:1170354-1211825 GCA_018584345.1 Thuja plicata
TCATCATTTCCTATATAATAAATCCTTCATAACCATTTGAAGGATCTAGGATTTCAAGCTCTCGTGCGCCATTACTATGTCAGTTTGGTTCTAGCATTCAAGCCATCTTGCGATCACACACACACACTTCAAATATCAAATTCTCGACGCTTCTCAAGTCATAGATGCTGCCCCGCCAATACTGAGCATCAAGAACAACATTTCGGAAGGAGTAGAGAGAAACAATAGAAGCTTCAAGCATCGAGGGGTTTGCATTTACTTGTCTTCCCTTCTCTTGTTTGTACATTTTATTGCTCACATTTTTGTTATTCGTTTAGTAGTTATTGCGTACTTGATTTGCATTTCACTTGTGAACCTTTTCTACTAACCCCCGCTCTTGGAAAGCTGTGGGAATCTGGAGAGAGAGGCGTACAAAAGTTTTACAAGAAATTGAATGAAATTACCAGGTTCTATGAGGTCTAAAACACGATCATAATCTTCTGATGCAAATGCATGATTTAGGTCTTCATTTCTTATATCATCTTGATCTTGGGGCTCACTAGGCGTTAAGGATTTTTTTTCCATTCTTCAACCCATTCCATATGCTCGCATTCTTCCCATTCACCTGCAACACAAAATTGACAAAAACATACAAGCTCCCTAGTCCATATAGTCCAAGTGTTAGAATTAGAACTCATAAATGAATGCCATTTAGCACACCCTTTGATTGTATCACAATCATACCTTGAAAGGATATAATTCTCTTCAACTAGCCAGAAAAAATGCCTGATTGTAGAGTTCTGACTTGATCCCGTAGACAAACTTGTTTTACACCACTCAACAATTGCATGTGCATCTTTAAATTTTATATTTTCCTCAAATTTGAGTTGCTCTCTACACAAGGCTCTCTTATCCCATGCACTGGAACCATTGTGTTCTCCTTTACCATGTCCAGCCTAAAAAAAACTCCAAATATGTTGGACATTACTTTTCTTATGTGTCCTACTCAACCAATAAATCATTCTAGCATTCTTAAATTGCCCTATGCAATTATCTGACCATATTAGATGTTGTGTAATATGAATTTTTCTCTCCCTTACATTCTCAGAAAAGATCTTAAAGAAATACTGGACAAACTCTGATGAATGCAATTTATTATCACTCATATAGAAATGATACTCTCTCAAATTTTTTTGATCATCTTTTGTACTATTAGGTGCATGCCTATAGACAATATGAATAAACGTTGTTACTTGCACTGAATTATAATATTGTGGTTGGATCTCATCTTGTGGTGCAAGTGTGTGGTTCTCTGCAAAGTCAACAACTGAAAGTATACTACCAATTGGAAATGTATTCTTGCATATGCGAAATTGTCCATCAAGCCATCTAGTATTTTGGGAGTGTTTCACATATTTAGGTACAACCTTATTCTTGAATTCGTTCATAAATGCATGAACACTAACTTTTTCAGTAATTAGCTCACACCATTTTCCAACCTTTCCATCCTTCAATGGATACTCAATAGTTTTAAATCTTTTTACATCAACTAATTGATGACCAAAATCAATTGAAAGATTTTCATGCAAACATACATCTAAAAATGCAAGATTGCCACATACATCACATACACCAGAAACACATGCATTCAAAAGAAAAAAATTCTCATTAGGTGGGTTACAAAAAAAATCTGATATAAATTCTTTTACAGTTTGAGGTGGTATATTTATACCACATTCTTGCAACATTTCATTAGTATGCATGGTAGAACATATAGATTGAAAAACATCATAATGATAAAGAAATTGAACGTGAATTTTGCAACATGTTACTCTTTCCTTGTTAATCCTTACATACCATGGTTTACATTTTTCAAAAGATCTTTGACTAATACAAATAGTTAACACCTTAACATCCACAAATGTTTTATACAATTTTGTTTGAGTCATATCCAAAAGATGTTTTGGATGTGGATCACAAATTTTTGAGCTGACTCTTAATTTAAGAACATCTCTAGAATTAGGTGATAATCTTGTATTATCGTGCCAAAAATTTTCAATTAAATTTTTGACTTCACCAGTAAGTTTTATGTCAGATCTCAGGAGTCTTCCACTAAAGCTCCACAAATGGTTTGCTGGATCACTTTCAAAGTTAACTCTTCTCTTTATAGCTCTCACTAAAGTTTTACGATGAATATTAAGATATACACTTATGTTTGTCATCATTCTTTTATCAGAAGTAGTTTTATTTACTAGAGCTGATGTTATTACTTGTCGTGCCGCATTCTTATCTTTAGAACAACTTTTCTTTCTGATTGTGTCAAAGGCACTAGAAACTGTTGTTACAACTTGTTTTAGAGACTCATCCTTCTTTTTGGATTTCACAAATATGCCTAACCTCTTTGTCACTTTTCACATTTTACTCATTTTAATTAGTTGTAACATTAATTGACATTGGAACCCAAATTTTTTATTATCAAAAATTGTCTAAACAATTTTCTCGTGTATGTCCTAATCTGTCTCCATGAAACCAAACCATGCAGATTGTCTAGTACATCACTTTTAATTTGAAATTTTTTAATCATTTCATTATCATTCAAAGGGGTTTCTTTCTCAATTGGTGTTTCTATGTCTACATTCACATTGCTGATCTAAATTGTCGTTTGATTGTCGATTTCAATTGGGGTTTGAATTTCACTTTCAATTGGTGTTTGATTTTTAGTTTCTTTATCATTATGATTAACATTACTAATTTGTGGTGTTTGATGTGCAATATAATCTGTTACTCTATTTTCTGGAATAGAATCTAATTGATTTAAAGAGTAACCCGCTAATGCAAAAAGATCAAGTTCTTCATCATAATAAGTTTTATTTGGCTGTGAAGACATACCTGTATCCAACACTTGATTAGAAAATGCACTTGAATTTTCTCCTATTGCATTTTCTTCTTCAACCTCTGTATCCATCATGGTGTCCTCATTTTTCTCATCTTCTGAACCGATTGGTGAACTCGATGCTCCAAAATTATCTAGGTTTCAAATTCTTGCTCTTCTTTCTCATTGTCATTTTGCCTCTTTCTCTTTATTTGTTGCAACCTCATCAGCTGTTAGAGCCTTTCTTTGCCTCTTTCTACATTTCTTTGATCCCATGTTTGCACCAAAATTTTATTTCAAATTAATCCCTTCTTGTCAGATCCAAAATAAGACAAGAAAAGAGAATGTTGGTTGACAATATTCTTTCTGCAACACAGATATGTCATACAAATGATTGAATAATCATCAATCATTGAGATCAAGCCCACAAAATATTTTTTTTGTCTCCAACAGATCTTTCAGAAATGGGCACCTGTTATTTAAATGAAACGGGTGCCTATTTATGAAACGGGTGCTTGTTCCATAAAATGGGTGCTCGTTTTGGTTTCAACGGTCCAAAATGAAACAGGCACCCATTTTTTAAATTTTAAATAATGGGTGCCCGTTTCTTAAAATCAGGAGTGGGACTGTACCTCTACCCTGGTTTTGGTTTGGGATAGGCTTGGTCCCACCAAGCCTGTGCTTGGCCTTGCCAAAATATGGCTAAGGCATTTAAAAATAAAATTTGTGCTTTGTGACGATTTTTTGAAGGTCTTTCCGAATGCATTTTTAGACGAAACGAAAACCCATTTCAGTTCATATTGTACAAATTATAAAAATATAAATTTTATATTGATATGACAAATTTTAGTATTTTTACAATAATTAGTATGTCAAAGTGGTACCTAAAGTTGAAATAATAAGGTTTACTAAAATTTTAATAACTTTTTTGATTTTAGGTTTTTGAAAAAATGAATTATATGAGCCCAATCTACATAGAATTTCATTGAAAATTAAAAAAAAAAAATCCAAAAAAGTGAAATTTTCATCAAATTATGGTGGTCATACACAAGAGGTTTTCAAAATGTACTTTATAGCCAATTAAAAATTAATAAAAAAAAATATATAATTAAAAAATAAGGGAAAATATTCTGACCAATCTTTGATGTGTTAGGTACCTTCCCCTAGAAGGATTTAGAAAAATTAATTTATTTACTTCAAAATAGGGTGGTTGTACACATGTAGGGTATGGTCCTGAAACAAACATTTTGAAAAAGAGGTTTTTAAACATGCCAACTAAAATTTATTTTCTACCACATGGGTGTTCAAATAAATTACATATTTGAAAACTAGACTCCGAGCACTACATTTTCTATTAGTGGATTGTTCCAAGATTTAATCTCTAAGTGCCTCAAAATTTGACATCAATTTACAGAAAATTTGAAAAAAAAGGAAAACACTTCCACTTTTTACCCAAAAGTGGGACTCAACTTCTTGCAGCCACCCATATATATATATATCTATATATATATATATATATATATATATATATCTTATTACATTACCCAGTCAGCTCTCAAATACATTACAAAATAGAATTAATAATTATGCAAAGAGTAAATGCAAAGTCGGCGACCTTATACTACCAAAGTATAGGTTATCCACAATACCAATCCAACTTAGCGCATTTAGATTCCATGTCATACTCCCTCAATCATCGCAACTGTTCATCTGCCCTATATCACTATTACTCTGTGTTTGCATGTCTTATAATATCTGTATCTCATTGTGATCAACACCAAAAATCAAGAGACCTTAACAGAAGGTCATAAATATCCCAAAATATCTTCCTATAAGCTCTCATGTCTCCATACTCCATATACTAACTTCACTGTCCAAAATTGTACTGCTATACTCCGTATCTCTATTTACTGTACTTAGTCATTTTGCAATTTATATCTCCAAAACTATAAACAATTCAAAGCGATCATCCATACCAAATGTGTTTCCATAAATGACAACCCTCAAGTTTCTCATAACACTCTAAAATGAATCACTTTCCAAATATCTCTCCCTTTGGCATTGATGGAAACACTTAGTAAAAAATGACTAAGTATCAATACCAAAAAGATGTATGTGTTTATCTTTTACATATATTCTTTATTCTATATATTTTCCATACATTTTTCATCTCTTCTTTTCTCCCTCTTTGACATCAATGGAAAAGGTATACAAAAATGTAGAATACATCAAAATTATACCACTACTTACTAGAAAATTTATATCATCTTTAGTACATCTCAGAAAGAGTTTTTCAAGATCTTCACTTCCTCTATCCAAGTCTTCACCAGTATTTGAATCGCATGAATCAGCCCATTAAGTGCAAATGAAGATGTCTCTACTTCCTTTAGCTCAGTAGGCATATATGATGTAAGGGCCTATGCTATCTTCTCCATATCAGAGATATGGACCTCAAGAATTTATAGCTTAGGAGTGATTAGATGTTTCAACATACCAAACCTTGCCACAACTCTTCCTCTTTTTGTATCTAATACACCCAATTTTTCCAATATCTTGGACACCTCTCTGTCTAGCTCCAATATAGATTGTGGAGGTCTCACAACTGTCCATCATCTTGTCCATAATAATTCTATCCTTTTCTACTATATCCTTAATATTCTTGATATGTCTGATAGGGTTTATACATTAATTGTATAAATTTCTTCCATGTGCGACACAAATTTTAGCCTTAGATGTAGTCTTGTTCAGTATGCCCAAGTCCCATGAAATAGACTTACACACTTCTTCCAATTTCTTCACGAGATATTTCTTCTCAACCTTCTCTTCGACGATCTTCTCTAATGACTCGTAGTGACTGTCAAAGTCATCTAATGCCTTGTTCAAGTTATTTACATCATATTTTCCTTGAAAGGTAATATGTTCTAGTGTGTGTGTGGTAAAATGTGTGATTAGAATAGGTAACCAAACACTTCAATAAAATATTACATCAAAGGGGTTAGTAAAATGGAGATCAAACATAGCATAAAACCCTTGAAACCATATTATTGCTTCCTAGTTGAAGAGAGTGTGATTTTCATGAGTTTCCCATTAGATTGGACATAGAAAATTAGTGACTTGACTACTCCAAAATGGAATATTCAATGCAAAATGGAGCAAGATGCATAGACTTGCATAATTTACTCTTGAAAGATTGAAGATAAGAATGCATGGACTAACAAACTAAATGCATAACAAATATAAGAAATGGAACTAAGATGCAAGATTAAACTACCAAATGAGAATAATAATGCATCTACATTAAGCTATGAAAGGAAACTAGAATGCCATTAAGCTACGAAATGAAGTTAACAATACAAGAATGCAAGTAAGCTACTATGCAAGTAAGAAACATGAGTGCACAAAATAGGCTCTAGAATGAAAATAGCATTATAACTCTACTCAAAATATTCTTCTTTGTTACCATGAGTAGGAGCTATCCCTTTAATAAGAGATTACAAGAAATAGGTGGTTGAGATTAAGAAGCAAACGAGAATGATCAACGGTGGAGATGCAATTTCCCTCAATCCATGTGAGCTAAGTGTAATGCATTTGATTGGTCAACTTTTGTGGAGAATAAGACAAATTGGTATTTTCCCTTTTATTTGTTTTATTTTGATTTTTGAGTGCACACCCATGTATGAATGGGTTCACTTTTTTTTATTAAAAGGTACTTAGGAATGTTTGATTTATCCCAAATTTTTATGCAATTTTGAGATTTAGGCTTGGGTGATTGATTATTTGACTCAACAAGTTAGGATTAGGATTATGTAAGCAAATTTGATTAAGTGCTCTCATAATCAGAGTCTAGCAATATTGTCTTAGATTTTAGAATTTATTAATACCAATTAATAAGAAATAGGGGCTATAGGTTTGCTAGACCAATTTTAGGTGATTACATTTTCCCCTCTTTGACTAATGTGTGATTGATCTGGGAACACATTGAGTCAAAGAATGTATGAAGCTTGGCTGGATCAAGAAATATTTTGATGTGAAGCGATGAAACTATCTCATAAATCAAAACTGATTATGAACTTGATTGAACGACGACCGATTGAGTTTTGAAGATATCAACTCCAGAATTGATTGAGCGAAGACTGATAGTACCGACTCTGAGCTTGATTGGAAGAAGACCGATTGATATTTGAAGATATTGGCTACTGACTTAATCGAACAAATATTGATAAAAAGAGTTTGATAATCCATCTTGATGTGAAGCAATGAAATTCAATGTCTATCCTCAAAGCAGATTTCCCGATTTTGGATTAGGTTTGAATGACGAATCAACCTAATGTGGTGCGATGAGATTGATTGTCGTTTGATTGATTGATTGGGATAATTGACTTGATATGGGTCATGATGAAGCCAATTAGTATAATTGAGAGGACTAATCATATTGATATGGTGCGATGTGTTGGTGCTCAAATCAACAGATTAGATTTCCTATGGAATTGCCAATCCAATGTTGGGAAACCCAAGTGATTTGGCCAACTAAAAAGGTTTCAACCAAGACGAGGCTAAACCTTCTACAATTATGGCTCTGCAGAACCAAGGCTAGTAGGCCTATACCTTAGATTTATCCTTCAAATCTCAAGGCTTTTCTAGTAGATAAAGTGTACTTCAAACTTCTTCCTCTCACAATATGGAAAAGTACTTGAAAGAAATCTTCACTGAAAGCAATGTGTGATAAAATGCTAACTAAGATGCTTCAAAATGTTTAAAGAATGTTTGTATATATATGAATTGAAAATTAAAGATGAATAGAATATCAAAAAACTATGAACAATGGATTAAATGACCATAATCCAATATATATGTAGACCAGTGCCTTAACTCATCATGGGAAATAGAGTCAAGATCATCCCAATCTGTTGTACAACCTTAGAGACAGTTTACAAGAAAAATATTACTTCATAGGTGTTATGAAATGAGATTATAACCTAAGTTAATTCATAGTTATCTCAACTGAATCAATCTTCAAATGAAAGACTGATTCATTGTGGCCAAAATCAATTGGATTTAACCATACAAGATGAAAAGACCAATTGATAATAAGAACTATGAATTGGAATTAGGAATGCTACACCAAAATATCACTTTGAAGAAAATATATAGATTTTATCGAAGGGAGTAATTGAAAATGAAAAGATATCTATTCCCACAGATGAGAGAAAAAGGTGTACTTATCTTATTGATTTTAAAAAATGGTACAATTTAGTTCAGGTTGCAATTGTTGATCAAAACTATCCAATCTGACTATAGTAACCCCCTTCCTCTCGTATTGATCTTGGTATCCTTATTTATATCATCCAAAGGATGTTGACAAGATTTAGATCAATAATTATATTCATAAATAATACCTAATCCTAGGATCAACAACTAAACAATTATAATGACATCTCAGGAATGATTAATCATCCTTGTCTGAAACTCAATTATCAACCCAAAGAGATAAGAATAATAGTCACTAAAAAATCTCTTTTGATTTGTTAGAGACACTTCAGAATAATGATTCTATGTTAAAATATTGTGGTTCTTTGACTATACTTTCATCCAAATATTTCTACTTCTGATAATGGATATTATCTTTTGCATGTCGAATAGCTTCATCATGTTGATCAGAGAAGTCAATACCGTCAACCACTCTTTGATATTATTTTATCTTCTACATAATATCAATGGATGTCTGCATGTATTATCTTCCAGTACCCCACCCAGGTCACACTATTTTATCATCGAACATATCCATAATCGTCACCCTTGAAACCCTGCATGAAAATGTCGACGTATCAAATAATAAACCAAATCCTAAGAGATACAAAAATAAGATTAAAATATAAAATGATAAAAGGAAATCTCAGTCATTACTGCCACTCGAGCACTCTATCCTTTTTTACTATCGAGGATACATGTCAAGATTGTGTAATGCCTTGAAGAGTAAAATTCATTCATCTCTGCTTTGAGACATTACGCCAACCATCGATGTTCATCAAATTTAATTGCCATTTAATCTTTGAGCCTTCGTAACTCCCGATCATCTTTATCATTCAATTAAGACATGATCATTGATTAAACCCATGCAAAAAAACATGAGATCATTAGTAAATCAAAATTTAGTATGCCTCAAAAATGATGTATTATCCTCGTAATTTGTTCAACCAACCACACTCTGCCACATGTATCCTCATTGTCCACTGTCTCAGCCTTGGTAGGTCCGGAACACATGTCAGATAGGTGTGATTCCTTGAAGATCAAATAGCTTGCATCTTTTCTTTGAGGCATTATGCCCACCATTGATTTTGGTTGAACTTGATCGGTCTTTACTTCATTCCTTCTTTGCTCAACCTAGCCCGCCATGGACATGTGTCTTCAACGCGTGATGCCTTAATGAATAGATTTTGAGAATCTTGTCTTCAAGGATTTATGCCTACCACTCAATCAAATGGAAATTTCTTGATATTTACCTCAGTCTCTGACCTTATCCCCAACTCAGCTTTAACCCTGGGCTTTCGAAATCCTTTATGTCTCCAAGTCGTGAGATCATTTCCTTAACTTTGAGTTTGTTGTGAGACTTCACGAGAACCACAAGATCAGACATAAGATCAATGATCTGCGCTTAATCTCCATACCATAGAAGAATATTCCATTTCATTGCGAGATCACAAGACAACCATCTGATTAAAAACACATCTACGGTCTGCACCAAATATCTGAACCTTAAGAGCATATTCCTTTTCATTGCGAGATTAAGAGATAGCCACAAGATTAAAACTCAAATCAATGACAGATACTTCATCATGGAAAACTCTGAATTGATCCTATCTTTAACTTTACTGAAAATCTGATTCATTCTGAGATCACGCAACTGAGGGAAACTCACACTCTCTAAGTATCTGGCCTAGCCATGGCTTAATTCAAAGACTTCACGCAAACCATAAGATTTGATCCTGATCAATGGCCATGATTTCATCTGTAACTAACTATGAACTAAACTTGACTTCAACTCCTTGACCATGATTCATTCTGAGATTCAGCGGCTGAAAGAAACTCCAAATCATTGGAAGATTAGCTAATGCAAGGGTTTATTTTGAGCTTTTATGCCAACCATAGGATTAGACTTGCAACAATGAATTAAATCTTAACATGGCAGGCCATCTTTAACTTTACCTAACTTAAATTTTAACCTTAGTCCATCTAGAGATCACGCAATTGAAAGAAATTCTAAGTCGTGAGATCATTTTGTAACTCTGAGGTTTATTCTGAGATTTCATGCCATTTGCAAGATCTGATTTGAATCAATGACTCACATGTAATCTCATGAACTTTTCTAACTTTTGAATTTGTCTCAAGATCTTGCGTAAGACACATGATCAAAACTACATCTACGTCTCACTTTTAATCTCTAAATCCTTCACTTAACCCCAAGACCATTTGGCGATCACGTGACTAAGGCAAAAAGAAAACTATGTTTAATCCCTGAGTCTAATCACGAGATCATGTGACTAAAGCCATCTTTGAGTCTCTGAAATAATTCCTTGAACCCTGGTTAATCACAAGATCTAACACAAGCCACATGATCAAAATTGCATCTACGACTCTTGTTAAGTCTCCCAAGAAATGACTTAACCTCAAGTACATCCAAAGATCACGCGAATGAAAGGAAAGACCAAACCAGACTTTAACTTTGAGTTTATCTGTGGATCATGAGATAGACTGAGTCACTGAATCACTAGATTTTTTGACTAACTCTGGTTTCATCACAAGACTTCACACACGACACACGATAAAAAAAATCAACGGCTCACGTTAAGTCTCCAGATCAAATAAGCATATTCCTTTTCCTTTCACGATCACATGACTGAAGCAATCTCAGAGTCGCTGAATGAAAAATAATATTCCTTATGGGTTGTAAAATTAAGAGACAACCAAGGAAATGTTAATGCACACATGACGAATAAGATACTTAAGTTACTCGAAAAAGTAACAAGGAAATTGAACATGCCATGAAAAAGCTAGGGTTTTTAGGAATTAAAAGGGTTTTAAGGAAGAAATAAAAGTATAAATCACAACAATGAACATAAAGAAAACTTCCCTAAATTATTTTCATGTCCAAATTTGATCTGTAAATCGAGGTTCCACCATGATGAACTTGATATGCCCCTAGAGATAGTGATAAGAATCACTTGATTGATTTTTTATTTGAAACAAGGCCTGATGCCCCTAGAGTTTGAACTTGTTGATGTAAATCAAATTTTTGATGTAATGGTTATGCTTCCTCGGTAACAAAATCAAAAGGAGGGGAGGCACAAGCCTGATAGATCAAAAAGCATTGTGAAATTCAAAATGTGAGCTTTGGTTGATGAGTTTGACCAGATTTGACTTAAGTTGACTTTTTTGATTGGAGAGGGAAATTCGTGAGGATATTGATCAAGGGCAATCTCAAATCAAAATCCTGTGAGGAAAGCGTCAATGATCAACTACATTTGTGAAAATAGGTTAATTTATATTTTTGAGTATCAAAGCATTGTCGGATTTTGATTTTGATACCAAAAATGGGTTCAGAGAAATTTGATTAGCCAGGGGTGCAAGTATCATGTCCATTGAGGCACTTTGAAAATTAGGTCAAAATCCCTATATAAGGCCTGGGGAGGTCGTTTTCAAATCATTTTCATCATCCACATTTGATTTTTGAGAAGCTTCTCTAAGAAAAAATGGGGGTCCTAGTATCAACTCATCATTTCTATCACATGCGATGATATGGACGGTCGCAGGACTACCCACCTTTACTAGATCATCGATAAAATTTGCTTGCACATTCATTTCTGCAAATTTATACCTTTTTCACACATTTTTCATGTTTTTAGGTTATAGGTCCCAGTTTTCCATACGAGCCAGTGAGAGGGCTCGTACGACAAATCATAAAACTATCCTTTGTTGTCTTAGTCCATTAGATTTGTCACATAGGGTTAACCCATCTTTTGTATGACAACCTTCATACAAGCCCACTTTTTTGTTTTTCTTAATTAGTTTTTTCGTTTCACTTTGGTTTGTCATTTCACATGTAATCCTGACTCATACATATTTTGACACTAGTGCCCCTTGTCTGTACTTTTTAATTTGGAAAACATAGGCACTTTTTGATGCCTTCTTCTAGTTTATTGTGTGGTTTCTTACTTTTGTATCCTTCTTGATAGCTTGTCTGATAATTTCTTGTTGAGTTTAGGTGATTTTGATGTCATTACTGATGCTTTTACTATTTATTGTCTTACAGGAAGATTTACCAGATTTAAAGTTTTGCTCTACTTATCCTCCTACCATGCACCCGGTGAGAGATTTTTCTGATGACCAGAGGGGTCATTTGAGGGACTGTGGTTTTGTATGGTTATCCTAGATGCTTGACATCTAGGTTAACCATGTTCTTTTAACAAATTTGGTGGAGAGATTCCATAGTGACCGGGGAGATGACTATCACTCCCGAGGACATATACAAGATTCTTCAAATTCTATTTGTTGGAGAGCGGGTAGAGTATGATGTCACGAGTAGAGTACATAGACATTGGTCTGAGTGTTCCATTATTGCATGAAATTAGACAAGGTCACATCTTGGGATGACATGATGAGTCATTATGGTGCACAGTTTCCATTAGAGTGCGTGATAGCTGGATATATTGGTTTCTTTCTGATGGCGGGCAGGAGCCAGGAGGGATTATGATGTGGATGGGAAAGGGTATTAGATAGGTTGTCCATCTAGCCATAGCGATTGGGTTGGGATCAGTGTCTTCTCACAGACATGTACCACGATATGCACAAGATCACATATAGGGGAGTATGCGGGACGATCGTAGGAGTACTAGTTTTGTAGATATGGGCCTGGGAGAATCTTCCTATATGTAGGCTAGTGACAAATGATCCACAAAAGAGTAGACAACCATATGTATACAGGTATGCAAGTTCTCTTATGCAACCCCACCTAGAGAAGACTAACTACTAGAGATATCAGCTAGATGATCTCAGTTTGGTGGTCTAGAGGCCATATGTTGGGACAGAGGCTTGGACCGAATAGAGAGACCAACAGAAAGATTTATTTGTTTCACACCCCTTGCTTGGGGGGAAATCTAGTATTGTGGAGTGATTCATAGTGGGAAGAGTACTATGATAGTATGGTCGTGCTTAGGGCATTCCATAGGAGTCGATAACATATGCTCATTTCGTTGATGAGGAGTGCTGAGGGTGGTCGGCGAGATCATCTCTAGCTATCTACACATAGGAGTTGATAGGTTTGCATAGGCCTATTTGGGACTATTTGGAGGCCATCATAGATGTGAGGGTCATGCCTAAGTATAGAGATTATTTCCCTCATCACCCCTTTCCCAGATTCATAGATCTGACAGAGAGAACACCACAGATTGAGGAGGTAGACATTCCTCAGAGGGGTATAGGTAGATAGGGAGGACCAGATAGAGTACCCCAAAGAGGTTTGACTCCTTCCAGAGTAGGGGTTATAGTAGGTTCCAACACGAGCAGGACATCCATAGTCAAACAACACCATTAGCGAGGGGAGGGAGGGACCCTTAGTTCCGTAGGAGTTGAGATCCTGGTAGCATAGGCTAATGAGGAGATGAGGGATGCTTAGCCATATCTTGGTCTTGATGAGGCCGTCAAACATGTTTGACAACGTAGGGATGCACAGGCACAGGCCGAGGAGGAGGGAGTACCATAGGAGCAGACTCCTCAGGACATGATTAGGACATTGAGGGGACGGGTCTGAGCTATGCAGACACATCTTGCAATAACATAGTCCAAGATTGCAGAGTGAGATAGGGTGATCACAGGCTATGAGGAGAGAGTCTAGGGATTGCAGAGCCAGGTGGCATATCACTCAAGTATGTTAGCCTACTATGTAGCGGTGTATAGTGTAGCAATTCCTATGGCACAATAGGTTCCATCATATTTTCAGTACTTGGCATGATCTGAGGGAGAAGGCCCTCCACCTAGAGAGGATGCTCCTCCATGCCCACCTCCTGATGGTGGCGAGGGAGGAAGTGAGACCTGATCATCCCCTTTCTTGTCTTATTCTCTTCTAATTTTTTGAGATCTAGTTGATTGTATATGATTCATCTGCATCAAGGATACCCATTTTTTCTCAATATTAGAGCACACCTTTTGTATACATTAAGACGTCTAGACATATATTTATATGACGATCATTTTTGTGCTCCATGTTTTGTCTTTAATTAATTTATCTGTTGCTCTTTTGACTATGAAACATGTGCATATAGATAGTAGCTTTCTCTCCATAGATGATATGCTTCTTACTGTGATGATTACGTATCTCGTTTTGTTGCTACTAAGCATTTGTGCGTAGATAATCAACCTTAAAGAGATAAAATGCAGTTGATCACTTCAATAAAGGATTCAAGGAAGCAATTGGTTAAAGGAATAGCTCAATTTTGGAATGATTTGTTGATTGTTTTGTTATAATGCTATTTATGCAAGCCTAGGAATGCAAAATGCAGCCTAAGACATGAGTAATCAAGTCACTGATTATGGTAGTCTGTATTTTCATCATTAGGCATTTTGGGACATCGGAGCTGATACAACCCTTACTGGCGCCACTGCGACCATAAGGGCATGAATATGGATTTTATCAGATAAAATATGGGAGACAATATAAGAATCTAGGTATAGGAACCAGGATGAATTGACATTGTCTCCAGTTGATTGCAAACATAAACCACTACTAAGGCATTTAGAGCCAAGATAACCGTGAGTGTGTCTTTGTGTAAACAAGTAGAATAATAGACAAGGAGATAGTCCAACCTCACCTTAGCATGAAAATAAGTAGGATCGAGTGATGTGAGGCTACTTTAATATGGAATCTCTTACCACATACACCCTAGTTACTAGACGTAAGGGTCATTGGGACCACACCAACAAGGAGAAATCAAAGAAAATAGTATGAAATCATTCATAAAAGACAACATTCAAGAAAATGATCATCAAGCATTCATTCTGTGTAAGTTGTTGATGTAGGTGTTGAGAAACACCACTATGTTGGTTTGTATGTTATTGTACAAAGTTTGTATGTTTGTCTGATGTGTGTTGAAAAATGCAGGTTTGTCAAAAAGGGAGTGTTGAGAAATATTGTTTGATTAAGGTGTTGAGAAACACCAGTTTGTCAGTGAAAAACTATCTAGGTGGCTAGAAGAACATGATAGAAAATGAGGGGTAGGACAACTGACAAGGTATGCAAATGCAGGAACTAGGATGCAACCTTAGGACTCGAGAGGGCAATCAGTTCCAAATGTAAGAGGTCAAATTTTCTATTGGCACAAGGTCAAGATAGTCAAGTGACGCATTGATAGATGGAGTGTTGATTACAAGTGGCACCTATTGCCAAGATTTCACACCACTTGGAAGAAATTCTATTTTTTTTCTACCAAGGTTCCTGTTTCCAGGTTTTCACCAAGGCACTTTTCTTGATTTTTTAATTTTTTTGTATTTTTAACTTTTTAATTTTTTTTTCTTTTCTTATCTTTTCATTTTTTTTGATTGATTCATCAAGGTGCCTATTTCCAGGTTTTCACCAAGATGTTCATTTTTTCAGGACTTTTTCCAAATGTTTTTGACTTTTTCTACTCTTGTTGTTTTTGGTATTTTTTTCAGGATCATATATGTATGTACATGCTGCTGGCTAGCAAGAATGCCTCAAGTGTATAACTTATTCAGGTGAAGAGAATTAATGGGGTCAGTATAAGTTTCCCCCTCTAGAGTTGGAAATTGATAGGCTC
This sequence comes from Thuja plicata, assembly GCA_018584345.1. Lineage (NCBI taxonomy): Eukaryota > Viridiplantae > Streptophyta > Pinopsida > Cupressales > Cupressaceae > Thuja > Thuja plicata. The sequence goes on from MU225691.1 coordinate 1,186,033, forward strand.
CAGAGCCAAATGTTATGGTCATCACAAAGGGACCTAACCAGTTAGGTTAAAATTCCCCTTTTTGTTCATGATGTTGTTGATTTTCTAGATTATATTTAAGTACAAGGTCACCAAATTGAAATTATCCGTGTCATACCTTCTTGTTGTAGCCTCAAGACATTCTCTTCTAATAAACCCTTAGATGGTCAAATGTATCTCTTCTACGTTCATCAAATAGTTCAAGCTCCAGGATTCTAGAAATCTGATAGTCTTCATCCGTAATGAGTCCATGTAAGTTAACTCAGAGCGATGGTTGGATTGAGTTGAAGATGCCAGTCTTTTCCTGTCTTTCCAACTGTTATGTGTAGGATCTTCAATATTTTTATATTGTAAGCTTCATCTTGTCCATTCCCTTGAGGATAGTAGATAGAGGAACAATGTTGTGTAATTTTGAATTTTTCACATAACTCATCCATATCCTTGTTTTTAAAATTTCCTCCATTTTCTATGATGATAGAGGAGGGTATCCCATATTGTTGTAAATGATATAATTCAAAATGAACATGAACACTTGTTTCCCAGTTGATTTAATGAGAGTAACCACTTCAACCTATTTTGTAAAGTACTCAGTTGCAGTGATAATAAATTTGTGTCCGCTAGAGGAAGAGGAATATATTTTCCCTATGAGGTCAAAGGTCCATTGTTGGAATGGCCAGTGAGTTATAAAAGGTAACAATTCATGTGCAGGAGTATGAATGAGGTTACTATGAGTCTGACACTTTTTTCAAAATTTAGCAAACTGAATAGCATCTTTTTCTAAGGAGGGCCAATAGTATCCTATTCGTAAGATTTTCTTAGCTAACAAAAGACCATTCAAGTGTGACCCGCAAATACCTTCATGGAATTACTTTAGTACATGCTTAGATTCATCACATTATAGACACCTAAGGAGAGTACTGTCAAGACCTCTTCTATATAGGTTGCTATCCATGATCAAGTAATGTGATGTGTTCCTTATAAGGTTTCTTTTTTCATTTTTAGATAAGTTAGGAGGGATAATTTGGTCGTGGAAGTAGGAATAGATTTGACTATAGTGGGAAGGATCAGTGCCCACAATTGAGAAGATAATTTAGGATTCAGGTGAGTCATATGCAGGGAAAGGGAGTTCTACCAGAAATTCATAGCGAAACTGATGCTCCTCTAGTTGTAGCATCAAAGATAAAGTAGCCATACAATCAACAACTCTGTTTGTTGCTCGGGGAACTTTTTGGAAGGTGATGACCATGAAGTATTTCTAAATATCATCAATAATCCTTTTGTATGACACAAGCTTCTCATCCATTGTCTAATATTGATCATTGATTTGATGAATGACTAGCTGGGAGTCACCATAAATATGTAATTCTGTGATTTTCCATTCAATGGCCATCTTTAGTCCATTTTCTAAGGCTTCATATTGAGAAATGTTATTAGTGCAAGGGAACATCATTTTATATGCTTTACAAATTTTCTAACCTTGAGGTGTAATCAAGAGTACTCCAGCACCAGACCCTTGCTGAGTGAAGGACCCATCAAAGAACATCTTCCATGCGTGCTCTGTGAGGTGTAGGATAGATTCATCAGGAAATTTTATAAGTAGGGGTTGGTCATCTGTGAGAGGAGTGTCTTCCAAGTAGTCGACAATAACTTGTCATTTGATGGCCTTTCTGTCTACATATTCGATATCACACTCCCTAAGAATCATGACCCATTTTTCTAGACGTCCGGTGAGAGTTGCTTTGTTCAATACATACTTAAGAGGATAAATTTTAGCAATCATCTTGATAGAATGTGCTGCATATAGTGTCAGAAATTTTGAGAAGCAAAAACCATAGCAAGGCAAGCCTTTTCAATAGTAGTGTAATTATACTCATATGACACCAAAGTTCTACTTATGTAATATATGGCTCTTTCTTTCCTTGTTTCATCCTGTTGTGCTAGCAAAGCTCCTAGTGATGTGTCGGTAGTTGAAATGTAAAGGAGGAGATGATTTCCTGGTATTGGTGCCATCAGTATGGGTGGATTAGCTAGATGTTCCTTAATTTTATTAAAATGTTTCTCACACCCTTCATCGCATTTTAATTTAACTCCATTGTGAAGTATTCTTGTGAAAGGTTGCACCTTATCTGCAAGTTGGGAGATAAACCTTCTAATAGATTGAAGTTGACCTTGCAGAGTCCTAACTTGACTAATATTTCAAGGAGGTTTCATGTCCATTATTGTCATTAACTTTTTAGGATAGACCTCGATTCCTTTTGCTGAAATAATGTACCCTAGAAGTTTACCAGAATTTACACCAAAAGCACACTTTTTAGGATTCAACCTAAGTTTGAATTGTTCCATGCGGTCCAAAATATTTTCTAAATCTTCTAGATGAGTATCTCTTCTTTTTTATTTTTCTAGGGTGTCATCTACATAGTCTTCCATGTTTTTGTGCATTATATCATGAAATATAGTAGTCATAGCTCATTGGTATGTTCCTCCATCATTTTTGAGACCAAAAGGCATGAAATTCCAACAAAAGGTGCCCCAGGAACATGTGAAAGCGGTCTTCTCTTGATCCTCAGGAGCTATTCTTATCTGGTTGTAACCGAAAAATTCATCCATTAGAGAGTACATCTTGTAACCGGCTGTGAGGTCCACAATCATGTCAATATTAGGTAATGGAAAGTCATCCTTAGGGAAATCCTTTTTTAAGTCTCTGAAGTCTATGCAAACTTGAATGAACTTATCATGTTTAGTCATAGGGACAATATTGGAAATCCATTCAGTGTATGCTATGAAACGAATGAATTCGGCCTTCAATATTTTTTTTAATTCTGCTTTGACTAATAGCGCCACATGAGGATGCATTTTGTGAAGCTTTTGCTTGACCGAATTAATTCTTGGAGCAATTGAAAAGTGGTGCATAATCAAATCTATGTCTAGTCCTAACATGTCTTAATAGTACCAAGCAAATTTGATTTTCTTTTTTATGAAGAATTGGACAAATTCTTTCTTTTCGTGTTCAGATAGAGATTGTGCTAGGTAGATTAGTTGAGGTGATTCCGTTGTCCCCAAAATTACTTCCTATGTTGTTTCTATTCTTTCCTGAAAGTGATTAGGAAGGAGATCAAGTTTCCCATCCTCCGGTGCCTTAGAGAGGTTTTCACCGTTGGATAGGCCTTTTGTTTTTACTATTTTTGGTTTTGATACTGCCACTAAGTGGTTTTCACCATTAGAACTTTTTTTCTTTTTATCTTTTCTCTTTAGGCTGAGAAACTTGATGTTCCCCTCTATTATGTTCACACTCATTGCACTGGTGGAAGAGGTGAAGGGCTCAATGGCATTCAAGTAACAAGCCAGGGCATAGTCGTTAGGTGTGGAGATGAAATTCACATGTTTTCTTGGGTTCCATTCAATCAACTCAGGATGAACAAGGGGAAGATTCAACAGGTTCCAAGAATAGTAATAAGTTATCAAGATCAAGGTTTTTGACTGGTAAGAGGAGACCTATTACAACACTCTTTGAAGGATTTCCTAGACCGTGATTCACCCTAACATGACTTAGTGAACTATTTTTGGTATTATGCAAGTCCAACTTAATTGACCTAGCATTAGCATTCTCCCTTGCTTCTCGAGCAACCTTCCATACCAAGAAAACACTCATTGGCACAACTTGAATTATTAAAGATGGGATACGTGTATGAGGGGTCATGCCAAGATATGCAAGACTCCAAGTTGTTCCATCCCTCCTCTAAGTCTTGATTCTAACCTGTCTGTGGAAGAGTATCCCAGATATTATTCCCAAAGTTCCAGTTTATGTTGGGAGGAAGAGGAGGCATGTATTTCTCTTAAGATTATTTTCTATAAGCTTGAGCGGTATTAGAACTTTTTTTTGGTTCGTACTGGGGAGCATATTTATGAATGATGTGAACTTCAATGTCAATTGTAGCATTAGAGAATGAATCCCACTCGTACTCATTAGATTTAGTTTCAATAGAGAGGGTTAATTATAGCACATGTGTAGGAGCCATAGTTTTCCCCTAGTTAGGGTGTCTTTCCTCTAAAGTATGTCTTGCATTTATCCCATAGTCATATTGAATGTGACTACGGTCAAGTGTTTTTAAGTACTAGAGAGAATTGTTGAAGGAATAATATTATCGTTGGAGTCATTGATATTTTCTTCATACTTAGTCTCAATATTTTATGTTGGAGCTGAAGCCTCTTCAATAGCATGCACATGATCTTTCGAGAAATGAGGAAGGTCAAGCACATGAGAGATAGGAATGAGTTACCCCTAGTTCAGATGTCTGACTTTAGGCTCGGTCTCTTTCTCTGGGTCGATCTCTCTCATAGGTGACTCAACTTGTTGAGCAAGATTGTCTATTTCTACCATAGTCATTTGGGAATTTATTTATAAAAGAGGATACAAGACCTCATTTGGTTCAAAGTGAGCTCTAGATTCATTGCAGAATGACTGTGGGATGTACGGTTCTCCTTGATATCTAGGATCTTGAATACTAAGCAATCTTTCAAAAGATAATGGAGTGAGTTCTACTTCTTCACCACTCTCGTTGTTAGATATATCCATGCAAGCACTATCAGAGATGTTGTTAGGGGAAGGATGAAACCTTTGTTCATGGTATCCCACCCCTATTTTGTCCATGGGATTTCAAAACTCCATATGTATAGGCTCTAGTAATCCTTTATCCTTCTCCTAGGGTCCTTTTCCCTTGTATCCCATTTGCTTGGAAAGATGGTAACCTTTTCCATATTTCTCAGGGAAAATTTCAACATGCTTAATCTCTTGATCTTAGCCCTTGCTAAGCCATGCCAGGACATCTTTTTCCTCATTTTCTCTGAAAAGAGGGACACAAGCCTTGACCATGCCAGTCCCTTCATGTATCTCTAGTTTATGATTGCTTGATGGTTTAAAGGATGATGATGGCATCCCGTAGGACCTAGGAGACATAGGGAGGTTAGTCATGGACAACTGGTATTATCCCATGCCTGTATTCTTAATTTTCAACTTCTCCTCAAAAATATTCATGAGTGCTATGTGGGAGGCTTCAGACCTTGATTCCTGGGATGCTTCTTTATTATGAGGGACAATGCTCTCTTCCTGTTTTAGTGCGTTGCAAGAGTATGCACTATCAGATGAGATAGAAATCTCCACCCATTTATACGAGAATTTCACACACTGGTGATATGTAGAGGGAAAAACTTGCATGTCATGGATCTAGGGTCTTCCTAGCAAGATATTGTATGCCAAAGGTAATTCTAAAACTTGGCAAATGACACTACGTTCAACTGGTCCCACTCTGATGGGTAGTACTACTAGTCCTTTTAATGATATTTCCTCTTCATCATATGCTTTTATGGTAATTTTCCTCCTAGGATCAATAAGATGTTTGGAGAAACCCAATGTTTTCACTAGCTTGAGACTACAGATGTTCAAACCAACACCTCCATATATCAAAACGTGTGAGACTCGATGCTTATGAATGAGGAATTCTATGTGCAAAGGTTAGTTGTGTGGATGAATGAGTGCCTTATCATCTTCTTTTGAGAAGGAAAAATAGTGAGGGGAAGTCTAGTGATTCACCATGGTCTGGAACTGACCAACATCAACGTCTTTTGGGAACATCAGCTTCCAAAAGTGTAGTCTCAAGGATCTCCTTATGCGATGGTGACAATTTTAGAAATTCTAGGATAGAGATCTGAGTGGGAGTCTGGTGTAACTGATCAACCAAATTATCGTTCATAGTATATTTTTTTGATGATGAGGGTTTTCTTCTTGGCACAATGGTTTTCTTAGGCACATACGCCACCCCTTTAAGAGTGACCTTGGATTGACCACATTGATAGAATTGGTTTCTTTATCCTTAAAAATAATGACATTGATCGACCAGTTAGAGGGTTTGAGCATGTGTATTAGATTGTTAGTGTTGGTATAGGTATGATTCACCGTGGTTCCTGGGGCTTTTGAGGATTCTCCTTTTTGATAAGATGGAAAAGGTTGCTTGAAGGCTTTATGGTCATCGTTCAACCCATGAGTACCAACTGTGATAGTTTTATTGTCGATTAGATCTTGTATCACATGTTTTAGCTTCATACGTTCATCAAATTTCCTTTGTTTTTATGGAATTCATAATAGTGATTTTTGTTCCACCACTTAGGTTTTACCTCAGACTCCCAAGGTTTTGAGTTAGGGATCGTGATGATCTGATTAGCGACTAATGTTTTTAACGCATCTTCTAAAGGCTTTCCAAGATGAGTAAAATTTTTCTTGGGTCATGGAATCCAAGGTGCCTTATCTATCTAAGAGTCCTCAGTGTTATTAGGAGTGTTAGGAGTAACCTATTTATGCTTTGAATCCTATATTCTATTAGTGAGGTTGAATACTGGTTCCTTTGGCTTATACTCAGGTGAGTCAACTACACCATCGTTAACCACATTACGATTCTTATTCTAGTATTTACTCTTATCCTTGTTATTTCCATTGTTAGAGGATTTATTGTCTTTGTTCAAGGTGAGATCTCCTTTCCTTACGAGAACATCTTTAATCCTCATAGTGTTTTCAACCAAGTTACTAAAAGAGGAGTGTTTTCGCATTTGTGCTGCATAATTCATCTTAGGAATCAGGTTGTTGATGAAGATGTCAATCTTTTCTAGTTTAGGGATTTGGCTGGGATATCTTACAAATATATTTCTTTGTCTCTAGACAAATCTAACAAATGATTTTCCAGCGTGTTTCTTAGTGTTGCATATATTGAGCATTGTAACCGAGTGCAAGATGTTGTATGAATAGTGCTGGATGAAACTTTGTACAAGCTCATCGAATGTATGAATACCAGGTGTGAGCTTTCTGAACCATTCCAAGGCTTGGCCACTGAGGCTACACAAGAATAGTCACATTAGATATGTCCTCTCATGCATAAATTCCATACTAAGAACATAGAATTATCTTACTTGATCTTGAGCATCACCTTCCCCATTGTATTTGTTACACTTAGGAATTTCAACCTTTGGGGGAAAAGGCGACATGTGGAAGTTTTTAGCGAATGGGAAGGGATATATAGACTCCAATGAGTACTTTCTAGGAGGTTGTTCCTTTTATTTCTTTAGTTCCCTTAATTTTCATCTCATGTATTATAGTTGTTGGTTGAGAATAGTAATGGGGGACTCCTCCTCTTGTTGTATGAGTCCCTCAATGTAAAAGTCAGGAGGAAGTTTAACACTTGTTAACGCAAGATGCATAAAATACTTGTCTTTGTCCAATTGCATAATAGTATGCATCATATTCTGGAAGTGTTTTTCTTGTTGGCACTTCCTAATCTCTTCAGAAGTTGGCTCTTGTATGGAGGAAGAGGCACTGGTGTGTTGACTCTAGTGGTCATGTTGGGACCCCCAATCGTAAGCTGACATGATTGATATGTTGTGTGCAACCAAGGTTGATGAGTCAAACAAGGGTATTGTCTGTTGTGGAACCAAAGTGTCCTTTTACAAGATTTTGAAATCTATTTTGGGTTTATGACAAGAAGGTGGCCCTCGAGAAAACTCGTTGATAGTTTTTCCCTTGGAATCGAGATCAGATTTTTGACTTCTCGTTTGGACCATGAAAGACAATCGTAGTTATAATTCTAGAGTAATTGGGCTAATGAAGTCAATTTCAAAGATGTCTAAATAATTGCTTTTCTTGTAGCTTGAAAGAAGAAGATAAGAAGGTTTGCTGAACAAGGTACAAGGTATCGTGCTATGGGATCTAAATACTTGATGGGCGACACTTATGACCAAGTTGATATGCACTAGATTTTTGATGGAAAAGCATAGGACCAGCGAGATCACACAGGAAACTATGACGAGTGACGTTGGGTGAGCCAAGTTTGTATGGTGAAGAACTAGTAATTGTTGTGAAAGGACCATGAAAGGACACCTAAGATAGTTTCCACTTGTTCTCTTTTGTATCAAATGTCAAGTTTGGACGATGTGTTGTGTTTGTCAAAAGTGTTGTTGTTGTAAAGGTTTAAATGTCAAGTGTCTCAAATGCATCAAACACAAAGAGGAGATAATCAAGCACTTTCTACCCCTAAATTCAAATTGTCTTAGCATCAAAATCTTTTCCCACACTTGATATTCCTTCGCCTCACACAAAGTGGTATTGGATTTTTCTAGGACTATGCACGTTGTGGGTTTTGAAAAGAGACTAAATGCTCGAATCACATAAGCTCCCTCATGCCACATTCATGCTTTAAAAAATCCTTGGGAATACATATGGTGAGTGTAAAATTTTCATGTGATCTGTGTAAATCCACTTGGATTGATCCTTGCACAAAGATTATGATGCTTTTGGAGGTGAATCGGGTAGCCTCTATCTAAAGGTGTCTAGTAAGGACATCCTTTGATGACTATCCCTTGTAGTTTCACAAGAAAAATTAAGGCATATAGCCCTAAAAGAACCCAAAATACATAGTCTTGCAAGAAAGATTGAGACCTCTTAGCCCTACACAAGTTGAATATATTCCCCTTGTAGTCTTGTAAACAAGATTAAGACCAAAAAGGCCCTACAAGCGCCCAATCAAATGTAGTATTGCTTAGCAAGATTAAGGAAACAAGGCCCTACACATGAAGAAGTATTAGGAATATAAAATATCCATGCCTTCCCTCTCTTTGGATTGAAGGAATCATTTTATTATAGTGGGGTGGAGTAGCCGAGTTTGCTTGTTCCCCACTTGGGTCATTCCCAAAAGATTGCTCTCTTGGCAGACCCTCTAAAGGTAAAAGCTAGAAAAGTAAATGGATAGCTAGTGAAGGTCAATATTTTTGATTTTCCAAAAGGAAAAGAGCATACTCTCCTAATTCAGAGCGTCTCCCAAATACATCAAGCACATGTTCATTTACCAAAAGAAAAGTGTTACTTTCTCAATCTCAATCAAACACGTTTGGGTTTCTCATTCTCTCAAAGAGAGAAGAGCATAAACCCCTAATGTATAACTTTGCATAAACAAACAAAACCCTGGTTAACCTATGTGCCTAAGAAATAATCTAAGAAAGCACACAATTTTTTTGGTTGATGAAGTCAAGGAAACCTGCAAACACTAGCATTAGTAGTTTTCAACTTTCTTCTCTCAAAGCATCCAACAAGCACAAATCATTAGTAATTTTACTAGAAAAAGTGTGCTAGTGAGACTTTGACAAGCGAAATTTCCCCAAAACATCCTGCAAACACCAGTTAGGTTGCAAAAATAGAGGGGAAAATGATCATATAAACCATGCCACAAGTCAGGAAATAAAAATTAGCTCATTATGAACCTTAAAAATGCTCACTATTTTTGAGACAACAAAATACAGAGAACAGATTGGAGTCAAACTCGTACGATAATGTATATATTCCCAGACAATAAAACATGCGGTAATAAAAGCTTGTATGAAAAATGCAATGTCCTAAAATGAAAAAATAAGTAGAAAGAAGACTCGTGTGACAAATGTATTATTCCCAAATGACAAACTACAGACTCATGAATTGTCGTACGAGTTTTCAACAAAATCTGTATGACATTGAGCACAGTTTCATCAAATGTAGGAAAAATGTGAATAATGAGGAAAAAATTAGTTTTCTACCCCACGATGGGCGCCAAAATGTGTGTGTGGTAAAATGCATGATTAGAATCTGTAACCAAACACTTCAGTAAACTATTACATCAAAGGGGACAATAAAATGGAGATCAAACATAGCATAAAATCCTTGAAACCGTCTTATTGCTTCCTAGTTGAAGTGAATGTGATTTTCATGAGTTGCCCATCAGATTGGACATAGAAAATCAGTGACTTGACTACTCCAAAATGGAAGATTCAATTCAAAATGCAGAAAGATGCATAGACTTGCATAATTTACTCTTGAAAGCTTGAAGATGAGAATGCAAGAACTAACAAACCAAATGCATAACAACTATAAGACATAGAACTAAGATGCAAGATTAAACTACTAGATGAGACAAAAAATGCATCTACATTAAGCTATGAAAGGAAAATAGAATGAAATTAAGCTAAGAAATGAAGTTAACAATGCAAGAATGCAAGTAAACTACTATGAAAATAAGAACTATGAGTGTACAAAATAAGCTGTAGAATGAAAATAGCATTATAAATCTACTCAAAATATTCTTCTCTATTACTATGAGCAAGGAGCTATACCTTTTATAAGAGATTCCAAGAAATGGATGGTTGATATTGAGAGGCAAAAGAGAATGATCAATGGCAGAGATGTAATTTACCTCAATCCAAGTGAGCTAAGTGTAATGCATTTGATTGGTCAACTTTTGTGGAGAATAAGACAAATTGGTATTTTCCCTTTTATTTTTTTTATTTTGATTTTGAGTGCACACCCATGTGTGAATGGGTTCACTTTTTTTTATTAAAAGGGACTTAGGACTTTTTTATTTATCCCAATGTTTTATGCAATTTTGAGATTTAGGCTTGGGCGATTGATTATTTGACTCAAAAAGGTAGGATTAGGATTATGTAATCAAATTTGATTAAGTTCTCTCATAATTAGAGTCTAGCAATAATGTCTTATATTTTAGAATTTATTAAGACCAATTAATCATAAATAGGGGCTATAGGTTTGCTAGACCAATTTTAGGTGATTAAGTCTAGAAGGATTTTGTTGAAAGTATCAAATGCTCTTGTCATTACCTTGGTCTTCTTCTCTCCTTTATGCTTTGATCTTTCTTTAGCCTTAGAAAATGTGAAGTAGGATAAATTCATTAGCTCATCCACATCCATGTTCTCAATGTCGGTGCTCAAAGTCTTGTCTCCACTCTCCAACAATAAAGGTGAAGAATCAGATGTAAGAGTTTCTTATTTCACTTCAACTTTATTCATTGTATCTTTCACCATGTCATCTTTGTTTTCTTTCAGATTTCCTTTCTTAGTCAACTCCTTGTCACTGTTTCCTTCAATATTTGTATCCTAATCAAAAGGGTCATTCACATCCTGCAAAGTGTCCAATGATACATACACAAAAGAAATAAATAAATATGGTGTCTTCACAATGCTCACATATTAATTAGTATCTTCTCTTATTGATTTATCAAGATTTACTTCAGCCTTCTTGATGATTCACCTTTCTCAATATATTTGGGCTTAGTAGCCTTAGGTGGTGAGGTCTTCTCAGTTTCAGTTCCCATCAAGACCTTTTACACATCTCTCTATGTTTCCTCAATTATTTCATCATATCTTCTTCCCATTATCTTTACTAATCTTACCTTGGTTCTCAGTAAGGGTTTTAGGTAATTCAATATTCTCTCCATCTCCTTAATAGACATAACAAGTAACATGTCTTCAATTAATTGTTCTCTAATCACTTCATCTTCTTTTTGTGCTAATTGTTTCCTCAACTCCAATTTCTCATATAACTTCAAGTATACTGCCTCCATTTTCTAACTAATTCTTCTTAAAAACAAGAAAAAGAGTAATTATTATGTCTTCAATCAAAAAAATTTCAGATGCCTCATACCTTTCATAGTATTTAGCCAAAGAAACAAGCTTCCCTTGCTCAATTATGCTCATCTCTAGCATTTTCATGTCTGGCTTCCAAAGTTGTCTCATATTAGTGTCCTTTTCTTCAACTTTCTTCTCTTCTCCTTCTGTCCTCTGTTTCTTAGGAGGTGAGTCCAGTTTAGTGGACCTTGTGTTTCTTCCACGAAATTGCTTTGTTTTCTCTTCCTATGATGTTTTATATGGTGGTGCAGGTGTACATACATCAATCAAGTAGAAGGTGGACTTATTACATTCACATCTTCTGGAGGTGAAAGGGCTGCAATAGCAGTGCTTACCAACCTAGAATCTCTCTCTATCAGCTTCCTTCTAAACTCTTTCATTTCTTATTTTGATATACCAACCTTGGTTGCTAAGTCATATAATATATTCTCTAGTCTCCCTTTTCTTGAATCTCTAGTATGTTCCTCCCTAATCTTCATAGACTTTTCTTCATAAGTACCCCATCTTTCTTCAGATGAATCAACTTCTGAAGATAATACGTGTTCCACTTGCATTATCAAAACTTCATAACTAACTTCATATCCCAGGGGATACCACCACTTCTTTTTAGGTTGAACTACCTCAAAGAAAACACAATCACTTTCAACCATGAAACAAATTGAGTCATTTTATTTCTCTACCATTGCCTCAGGAATAATCTCCCTTACCTTCATCTCTCTCTACAAGATTTTGATCATAGAAAACAATTCACCATCTACCCTTGTGCTATTGTCTTCTACAACTCAGAGAAATTTGAATACCAGTAGGTACTGTGTGCTAAAATGTTGACACACTTCTATGGGTCATTCCATCTAAGGTTGCTCAAGAATGAGGCCTCAAATATCGACTCATAGCTCCCTAGTCATGGAGTGCAAAGGTGTGTGATGAAGGCCCTCAGATTGACCTAGTTTTGCCCATGCAAGTACACCATGAAATGAGAGATTCAATGCATGAAAATGAGATCTTTTCTATATGATTGCAATGCATGAAAATAAATTAATCTATATGATAACAATGCATAATTAATCTATGAAAGGAAATATGCAAGCTTAATCTATGGAAAGAAATATGATTCTAATCTAATATGAATCGAATCTACATGAATAGCCATGGATGCAAGAAGAAGACAAGAAGAGAGAAGTTGCAATATCTAAGCTTGAGTGCTCAAATCCTCCTCCAAAATTGCTCTCCAAACCTCCAGCATAACAATACTATGAAAAAAGATTATCTATGAATGAGAAGGAGAGGTCTCCTTTTAAAGGAAAGTGAACGGTTGAGATTAAGAGGAAAAAATCAAAGGTTATGATTAAAAGGCAAAAATCCCACCACTTAGGAAGATGTGAAGAAAAAGGGATTTTATTTATTTTTATTTAATTTATTTCCTTTTTCATCAAAAGAAGAGCTTTAAGTGGGGATTTTTATTTATTTAATTAAAAGAGGGGGTTTCTTTTAATTAAATAAATTAGAAGAATTTTATTTAATTAAATGGGAGGAATTTATTTTAATTAAATAAGATGAATTTAATTAAAAGGGAGATTAAATATTTTAATTAAATAAGATGAATTTTATTTAATTAAAAGAGAGATTAAATCTTTTTATTAAATAAAAATGATCAAACCTTAGGAAATATTGAAATAATTGAATTAATTACGATTTGATCAAGGGAATTAATTTGAATTGAAAATGTTCCAAAGCATTGATTCAGGAAATTTGATAAATTGATAAATGGGGCCCATAGTCTAGGCGACCATTTTAGGGTGCATATAGGTACACTATCCTTCCAAGCTCTAGGGTGCATACCAGGAAATTTGTGAACAATATGAATGTACATATGTATCAACAAAGATCCAAATTTGAATGCCTTCAACTTATATTTCTTGATTCTCCTCACATTCTCCAAGAATTGTTGTGTAAGTACTTCGCAAAGGTTATACTTGATATTTTCCTTAACCATTTTGTAAGCCGTTAAGATTACTCCTCCTGATACTGAGTTAATTTGGCTGCTATAATGAAGTTTATAGCCTAAAATCATTGTAATCAATCTGACATCTTGCTGGAATATATCATTTACTGTCACCGCTCTCTTGTCCCATTGTGAATGCTTTAGGGTTTCCACCATTTTCTTAGTGTTCTTCTCTACAACAGATATTGCACCAGTGTTGTCCAAACCCGTTATAGCATGAATTAGGTCGTTGCAAATCTTCACAGGCTAATCTCCAAGCCAAATAAACTGGTCATGAACTCTCATCAGAATGATCTTGATCCATTCTTCTTTGTCAAACTCGTGAATTTTTGTTACCTTCATGATACTTCGGCTATTAAGATGTGCGAACTCATCTTTCATCTTTTCATCTTCTCCGATCATGTCTTCCATCTCATTAGAAATCTCATCGTCTCCCAAATATTCATACTTAGAGTGGATGTAAGCCCTAATATCTTTGACATGTAGAACATCATAGGGTGTTTTTGAAAATGCTCCTTCAGGGTCATCCTCAGTTGATTTATAAGGGTGTTTATTAAATTTATATCTAGGTCTTTCAACAACATAAAAAATCATTAGATTATCCATAACCAAAGCTTTAGAATTGATCTAAATAACTCTTATCTGCTGAAATACAAGTTCCTTCTTTGATCAAACTCTCAACACACTTGTTTCAATTCTTCTTCTATTCTAGACTCTGTTCTCCTCGGGCTCTTCTCTTGAAATGATGTCCAAACACATTATTTCTATTAAAATTATACTTTGCTGAGTGAAGAAATGACACATTTCCCAATAAACTCATTTTTGCACATAATCTAGTTGAATAATAATATGGCGATCACAGGACATAGACTTGTAAAGCCATACGATTGCAGATATGTGTTCCAAAACATTTCTACATACTCTCCCTAAGGTCACAAGAGCTTACTCCTCATATTCAAGGGATGGATAGATTTCTATTGTTTTCTTCCTATGCTCCCCCTAAGGCCATTCTTGGCCATCTAGTTTTATGTAGAAATGTTAGCATCAGGCAAAGACTCAGTAGCATCTAGTGATTCTTCCTGAACCTTTTCCTTGCTATACTCCTTTACCTTCCATACCTTATTACTGCTGATATCTCCTGCTTTCTTGAAGTAACTGTTAAATTCACTCATTTACTCTACAAGACTCTTACCAGTATCATCAATATTCTTCTTTATAACCATACAAGGTGGTCCTCTTATGTTGTCAGTTCCATTTTACCTACAAAGCTTTTTTATATGTCATGGATTATTACATTTGTAGCATGTAGGAGGTGATTTGTTCTTATTAACATGTAACTTACAATACCTTTCAATGTGCCTAAGGTTATTGCATTTGTAACATGCGATCTTGGTTGCGGTCTCTTTCCTAATGCAATCTTGTCTGAATCTTGATTGATCAGGTTTCCTGCATTCTGCTTTCTTATGTCCATATGCATGACAATTTTTACAATAGTCATTAAAGGATTTGAAAGGGGATTTACCTCTACAGTCTCTCTTCATGTGTCCAACCTTGTTACATCTAAAACATCTACCTCTGAAAGTTTTGGTCTATTTTTAGGCTCTTCAAGAGTGGCTCTTTCTCCATCAGTCTTCACATCAAGTTTTTTCTTCCTGATTCTTTGAACATTCAGCTTCATTAAAGCCAACTCCAATCATGTCTCCTTTAGGTTTTTTTCTATCTCTCTGTTCATCGATCAAGTCACTGCTCATGTGAAGTCTCTTAATATGTTTCTTTTCCTCAACACATTGATGATAGGTAGACGACACTACTTGCATGTCATGAATCCATGGCCTACCAAGTAAGATATTATATGCAAGGGGTCCAGCATCAACTATTTGAAATACAATATCTTTTTCAACAGGGCCAATCGTAACAGGAAGGATGGCCAACCCCTTGGAACTTCTTTCTGCCTCATCATAGGCTTTGATAATAATCCTTTTTCTGGTATCTATAACTTTCTCAGAATAACCCAATTCTTTCAAAAGACTAAAAGAACAAATATTAAGCCCAACACCCCCATCTATCAACACGCCCCTAACATGGGTGCAATAGATCATAACCTCAATGTGAAGGGAAAGATTATGCAGATGGCTCAAAGCTTTATCATCATCTTCTGAAAATGAAAGGAAATGAGGGGTAGCAATGTGATTAACCATATTCTAGAATTGATCAATATCTAAGTTGTTGGGGACATTTTCCATGCGCAAAGCATCCTCAAGGATTTGTTTATGTCTAGGGGATAACTCTAAGAGCTCAAATATTGAAATATGAGCAGGGGTTCTCTGTAATTGATCAACAAGATTGTAATTTGACTTAGGATTAACAACTTGTTTCAAGGTGACAGGCTTGGACACCACTTGCTTAGGTTTACTCAATTGGCTTGAATTGGGTCCTCTAATGACAATGGGACCTTGAATTCAGGTAATAACATTAATAGCTTGAGATGACCTTCTAGAGTTGGGACCCCTTAGCACCACAACAGGTTCTCTATCAAAAATAGGAGGAGAGTCTTTATCTAGATCATAACCATAAGGATCTCTGCCACTCATCATGTTAACATTTTCTTCAAAAACTTCAAGCATATTGATAACATTCTCTACATCTGTGTAAGTATAATTGATCTCAGCTTTTCTATTCTTAACTTTAGAGGTCTCCCCCTGTTCATATTTGGGCAAAGGTTCCTTGAATGCCTTATGATGGGCGTTGGTGTTCAATCCATCCACTGTAAGTTGTCCCTTCTTAATGAAATATTGAACGAGATGCTTGAGTCTCTAGAAATTTCAACTTCATGTCCAATACCATTATGAAATATACAATAGGATTTCTCCTTCCACCAATGTGGTTTAACTTCAGGTATATGAAAATTCGCACCATCAAGAGGATGTGCCAGATTGTTAGCAATAAGTTTCTGTAAAATTTTCTCATATGTCTCACCAGGTTTTGCAAATTGATGCTTTTCATTCTTAGGATTACCTTGGTAGTTTGGCTTAATTTATTTTTGATTGGATGTATTGAGCTTCACAGCATGAAAATTGCTAGATAAATGGAGCATAGGTTGATCTTTAGGTTGGGAGGAATCCAAAAATCCATCATTAACCACTTGTTTGTTCCTATTCCAATATTGGTTCTTCCATTTATCCTTGTTAGAGTTGTTTTTTTGACCATTGTTGTTGTTATTACCATTTTTAGTCAAAATTCCTTGTTCTCTTAAAAAATCCTTGATTCTACATGCAGTCTCAACCATAGTGTCGAATGAATCAAAAACCACTTTCTTAACTTCATACCGCAATTCAGGAACCAAGTTGCTAACAAGAATGTCAATATTTTCATTATCAGGAATAGTTCTAGAATAGCAAGAGAATTTTCATCTCCACCTTTGCAAGAAAGTAACAAAGGATTCTCCTTGATTTTGATTTAAGCTACATAAGTCCAACAAAGTGATAGATCTTGAAACATTGTATGCAAAGTGTTGAAAAAATCTATGAACAAGCTCTTTGAAAGTCTTAACAGGAGGAGTTATCTTAGTAAACCATTCCATTGCTTGTCCCTTAAGACTTCATGGGAATAACCTCATGAGATAAGAGTCATCTTGATGGAATTCAAAACTCGTGGTATAAAACTGGTGCACATGATCATGTGGATCTCCACTCCCATCATATTTGTCATATTGAGGAATTTCAACCTTTCTAGGAAATTATTTCATGTCAACACCCTTATCAAAAGGATTAGGACAAATCGAGTCCAATGAGAAAGAATTCTTAGGTGCGGACATCTGGTCTATTGTTCTTTACAATGCATCCAGCTTCTCCTCTTGGGATGGACCTTGCTTCTTAATATTTTTACCCACATCAAATTTGTAAGGGACCCTAGCACCCTTTTTGATTAGGCACTCTAGGAACTTATCCTTATTTTTCTCCACATATTTCTCCACATACTGTTGAAAAAATGGCTCTTGTTGCATTTGCACAAAGTCTTGGGAGATGTGATCAAAGCTTGAGCTACCACCTCCATATTTTGAATCATAATGAGCATGTTGAGAAGGTGGCCTTGAGTCCCTAGGAGGTGTTTGTCTCCTATAATGATCATGTCTTGAAACTCTTCTTCCTCTAGGGATAGGAGATCATGATGGTGATCTTGAATGTCTCCTACTTCATGGAGTCCTAGGAGGAGTGGATGAAGGAGAATTTTTCCACCACTAACATGCATATTATTGAATGGATCATTGAGTTGTCTAGCCAAGAGCCTATCTCGCTCCTCTTGAAAGGATTTTCTTTCCATTTCCATCAAAGTTTGTTTCTCCATCTCCAGACGTCTAATTTGTTCTTCCTTATGAGCTTGTTCATCTTGGAATGCTTTCTTTTCACAATCAATCCTCTTGATTCTGTCACTCATGTAATTGGTAAGTGAGCTTGGTCTTGAATTTTGAAATAAGTTGTTGGTATAAGTTGTATTTATGTGAGCATCATAAGGTTCTTCATGTTGGCTTTGTTGCGAATGGTTATCTTGATAGGCATGTCTTTTACCTCTCTCTCTCTCAGCCCTTTGGTGTGCATCTATGTATCTTGTTGAAATAAGGGGTGAGGCCGGTCTACTACCATGAGAGGAACCACTGAATGAAATATCATCTCTACTCTTTGCAAACATATCCTCATAACGTTTATCTCTGGCTTCCTTCTCTCTCTGAGTCATTGTGTGACTCATATCCATAGAAGAATGAGAAGATGCTAAGGGGATACCCAACTCACTAAGATGACTCTTGGAATCAAACCACACTTCTAAAGTATTCCTAGGTGATTGATCAAATATGGGTTCTTTTCTTGTATGTATTTGGCGAGTTTGAACTAGGGGTAATTGGTTAAAAATCACTTGAGGTCATTTTCCTTGATTTACTTGATATCTTGTTGTAACTGGTATGAAAAAAAAAGGTACTAGTTGATAGGATTACCCTAAGAAACATTGGTATCAAACTAGGATAGAAAAGGCACTAACTTGTCCAAAAAGAAGTGATAAGATAGAAAATTGCAAAGAGGCATAAGCCAACACTGCCACAGAGGTGCCCAATAAATTTGGGTGAATGCCCTAGCACATTAGGGATTAGGAGGATGGACTTACCCAAATTAATTGAGGTTGAAATTGAAATTGTATGAAAGTGAATGGACAAGAGACTACCAAAACTCTCCAAGTGTGCTATCAAAGAATCTAAAGGTTTATCTATTCAATAAGGATGGTTTTTAGCTCACCAAGCGCCAAGCAAGGTCACCTGTGAAATCAAAGATTGCTAATCAAGAGGTCAAAACACAAGAATCCAAAGCTAAACAAGCTTCTAACAGTGGGGTAAGTAATCCAATCTGACCTGGATCAACCTAGAAAACTGGAAATGATAGGACATCAAGCTAAACAAGCTCAAAAATGATAGCAAATAGTTTGCTGGTGGGTAGTTTCACACGAGGAAATGCTCTCTCACATGAGGATTTGTAGGATCATGCAACAGAATGCACAGAGCGGCGCGAGAAAACTCAGACTGGTGAAACAGGAAATAGAAAACCGACAGCAAGATTCATGCGGGGATACTTAGATAGCCGCATGAGGAAATGCAGTGAATGGCGTGAAGAAACAGTTTTCTCACGTGAGGAAAGGACACAAAAATCAGATTTTGATTGTTTTAAATAACCAACTAGATGTATTAAAATATTTTATCATGAATTAGGCACGCAAGACAGCAATCAGGGAGTTCAAGCAATCAATGTCTTCAAACAATGAGCAAGGGACAAAGCAACCTTGCACATGAACATGGATAGTGTCATAGTATTCCTACTCCATAAGAATGCTACTTGTGTATGTTCTCAAATGTTTTCCAATCACACACATAGTCCTAGAAAAGAAAAAGTTGGTTGCACTATGGTTCTTAGTAATGGCTTGACTCTACAACTTTTGCAATCTCGAGTGGGTGAAATCCAATCCTGGTGCACTGAGGTTTTGACACAGTCTGAGAATTTAATCAATCAGGAGCTGCTGAGGAGATCTGACAACCCATAAGAAACTACACCCATGGAGATTTCTTCCACAAGGACATTTATATAGCAGTTGTTGCTACCATGGAGAAAATGGCTATTACCGCTTGAGGTTCCATCCACGTGGTTTACCCAATAAAGGGAATGTCCACTATGGTTAACCCTCTCTAACAAGAAAGACTCACAATATGGACCACATGGGGACTTGGTTTGGATTCAAGGGTTCCAAGTTTCTGATTCTCCCAAAAGAGAAAAGAGCATAATACTCTAACCTCTTCACCTCACCAAAACATAGCAAACAATATTAATTGACCCACTAATCTTGAAATCACCTCACTCAAGGTTCATCAACAACAATGACCACCAATCTCAAAAGAGAAAGTACCAATCAAAGTTGAAGACCCAACCAAGTAAGATAATAACAAATCCTTCCCTACCTACAAGGGGATCTATCATCAAGAAGAGATTCGCATGTAAGACAAGCGAATGAAGCCCACTCTCTCAAGATCACCACAAATAGTGTTCATAGGGCCTAATTACTATGTGAAACATATATGCAAGAAAGCAAATCTAGGTCCATTTTTGGAGCACCAATTGGAAATGTGATCTATGAAATCAAGAAAACACTCAAGCTAAACACATGAGATGTTCATTTTATTTCCAAAGTCCAAATGTTATAGAGAGCAACAAAATACCTCAAATATAATGCAACATGAATCATTTTGTTGTTTATCCAAGCAAGTCCAAATCAGCAATAGCAACAACAAATCACAAACCAACAGAAACAGTAAACATTAGTGGTTAGCACAAAAAAAGTACACAGGGTCGTGTGAGGAAGTGCAAAAAAGGTACATAAATAGAAAATAGATCAGATCACAGCTTGGTGCCAGATCTCGCGTGAGAATCGGTATAGTGTCGCACGAATATTCTCACAGTGTCGTGTGAGAAAACATCGAATCCAACAAAGTCTCACATGGGAATCTACAAAATGTCGCGTGATATTTCTCTGCAGAGAAAAATAGCAAGTATGAAAAAGATGAAAAATATGGAAATCTA
The DNA here is from genome assembly GCA_018584345.1 of Thuja plicata. Lineage (NCBI taxonomy): Eukaryota > Viridiplantae > Streptophyta > Pinopsida > Cupressales > Cupressaceae > Thuja > Thuja plicata. Next base: position 1,206,646 of record MU225691.1, read on the forward strand.
AAAATAATTGATGAAAAATAGCTAAAGTGACAGAAAATGGATCTTCTGCCCCATGGTGGGTGCCAAAAATGTGTCCTAAAATGTTGACACACTTCTATGGGTCATTCCATCCAAGGTTGCTCAAGAATGAGGCCTCAAATATCAACTCATAGCTCCCTAGTCATGGAGTGCAAAGGTGTGTGATGAAGGCCCTCAGATTGACCTAGCTGTGCCCATGCAAGTACACCATGAAATGAGAGATTCAATGGTTGAAAATGAGATCTACTCTATATGATTTCAATGCATGAAAAGAAATTAATCTATATGATAACAATGCATAATTAATCTATGAAAGGAAATATGCAAGCTTAATCTATGAAAAGAAATATGATTCTAATCTAATATGAATCTAATCTACATGAATAGCCATGGATACAAGAGGAAGACAAGAAGAGAGAAGTTGCAATATCCAAGCTTGAGTGCTCAAATCCTCCTCCAAAATTGCTCTCCAAACCTCCAACATAACAATACTATGAAAAAAGATGATCTATGAATGAGAAGGAGAGGTCTCCTTTTAAAGGAAAGTGAATGGTTGAGATTAAGAGGCAAAAATCAAAGGTTATGATTAAGAGACAAAAATCCCACCACTTAGGAAGATGTGAAGAAAAAGGGATTTTATTTACTTTTATTTAATTTATTTCCCTTTTCATCAAAAGAAGAGCTTTAAGTGGGGATTTTTATTTCTTTAATTAAAAGAGGGGTTTTCTTTTAATTAAATAAATTAGAAAATTTTTATTTAATTAAATGGGAGGAATTTAATTTAATTACATAAGATGAATTTAATTAAAAGGGAGATTAAATCTTTTAATTAAATAAGATGAATTTTATTTAATTAAAAGAGAGATTAAATCTTTTAATTAAATAAAAATGATCAAACCTTAGGAAATATTGAAATAATTAAATTAATTACGATTTGATCAAGGAAATTGTTTTGAATTGAAAATGTTCCAAAGCATTGATTTAGGAAATTTGATAAATTGATAAATGGGGCCCATAGTCTAGGCGACCATTTTAGGGTGCATACAGGTACACTATCCTTCCAAGCTCTAGGGTGCATACCAGGAAATTTGTGAACAATATGAATGTACATATGTATCAACAAAGATCCAAATTTGAATGCCTTCGACTTATATTTGTTGATTTCCTCACATTCTCCAAGAATTGTTGTGTAAGTACTTCGCAAAGGTTATACTTGATATTTTCCTTAACCATTTTTTAAGTCGTCAAGATTACTCCTCCTGATACTAAGTTAATTTGGCTGCTATAATGAATTTTATAGCCTAAAATCATTGTAATCAATCTGACATCTTGCTGGAATATATCATTTACTGTCATTTCTCTCTTGTCCCATTGTGAATTCTTTAGGGTTTCCAACATTTTCTTAGTGTTCTTCTCTGCAACAGATATTGCACCAGTGTTGTCCAAACCCGTTATAGCTTGAATTAGGTCATTGCAAATCTTCACAGGCTAATCTCCAAGCCAAATAAACTGGTCATGAACTCTCATCAGAATGATCTTGATCCATTCTTCTTCGTCAAACTCGTGAATTTTTGTTACCTTCATGATACTTTGGCTATTAAGATGTGCGAACTCATCTTTCATCTTTTCATCTTCTCCGATCATGTCTTCCATCTCATTAGCAATCTCATCGTCTCCCAAATATTCATACTTAGAGTGGATGTAAGCCCTAATATCTTTCACATGTAGAACGTCATAGGGTGTTTTTGAAAATGCTCCTTTGGAGTCATCCTTAGTGTATTTATAAGGGTGTTTCTTAACTTTATATCTAGGTCTTTCAACAACATCGAAAATCATCAGAGTATCCATAACCAAAGCTTCAGAATTGATCTAAATAACTCTTATCTGCTGAAATACGAGTTCCTTCTTCGATCAAACTCTCAACACACTTGTTTCAATTCTTCTTCTATTATAGGATCTATTCTCCTTGGGCTCTTCTCTTCAAATTATGTCCAAACATTTTCTTTCTATTAAAATTATACTTTGTTGAGTGAAGAAATGACACAGTTCCCAATAAACTCATTTCTGCACATAATCTAGTCGAATAATAATATGGCGATCACAAGACATAGAATTGTAAAGCCATACGATCATAGATATGTGTTCCAAAACATTTCTACATACTCTCCCTAAGGTCACAAGAGCTTACTCCTCATATTCAAGGGATGGATAGATTTTTATTATTTTCTTCCTATGCTCCCCCTAAGGCCATTCTTGGCCATCTAGTTTTATGTAGAAATGTTAGCATCAGGAAAAGACTCAATAGCATCTAGTGACTCTTCCTAAACCTTTTCCTTTCTAGAATCCTTCATCTTCCATATCTTATTACTCCTGATATCTCCTGCTTTCCTAAAACAACTGTTAAATTCACTCATGTACTCTACAAGACTCTTACCAGTATCACAAATATTCTTCTTTATAACCATACGAGGTGGTCCTCTTATGTTGTCATTTCCATTTTACCTACAAAACTTTTCTATATGTCATGGATTGTTACATCCACAATCCCAGTCCAACTTATCACATTTGGGTTCCATGTCATACTCCCTTAATCATCGCGACTATTCATCTGCCTTGTATCATAGTTACTCTATCTTTGCATATCTTCAAATATCTATATCTCACTGCGATCAACACCAAAACTCAAGTGACCTTAATAGAAGGTCATAAATATCCCAAAATACTAACTTCATTGTCCAAAACTGTACTGCTATACTCTGTATTTCTGTTTACTTTACATAGTCATTTTGCAATCTGTATCTCAAAAAATGTAAACAATTCCGAGCGATCATCCATACCAGATGTGTTTCCATAAATGACAACCCTCAAGTGTCTCTGAACACTCCAAAATGAATCACTTGACAACACATTTTTCCATCAATGCCAAAGGGGTATATTGTTGGCATATAGGAAAATTTGGATGATGGTTGTGCTAGCATTGATGTCAAAATAGTAGAAGGATCGATTAGAGGAAGAAATCAGAAGAGTTATTTTCTTGATGCTAACTTCACTATTGCAAGTTAGACAGTGGAGCAAGATACTAGAAGGTCCGGTGAAAAGTGGGTATTGCAGATATGAATTTGTATACGTATGGGAAGCATGCTTAAGATATTTACTATGTTTACCCAAAGTTACAGATGGTTTGATGATGATTTGTATAGGTAACCAGGTTACAGAAGGTGAATGGCAGACTGGGTGACAGACTATGTTAACAAGAAGGCATAAACGGTTTAGCATGCACAACAGAGTGATAAGTTCATGGAGAAAACCTATGAGTATGTTGGAGACATATTCATGTGTCTTCAACTCTGAGGGTTTTTACTTCAAAGGTATGTAAGGCATAATCTCATTATCTCAAAGACTTGTTGACATTGTTCTTCAAGTGTGATCGAAAAGGGCTGGAAAATCCAATGGTTGTGATGGATTTGAATGGTTGAGTATTTTTCATGATGCTATAGGATTTCTTGAAGTATGTGATTAATGATTTGGCAATACACATGGATCATATTGGTGGAGTTATTTTTCAATGATATTATTTTTATTATTGTTCATGTTCTTGGTCGTTGTAGTTGGTAAATTGTGTTGTGCAAGTGCTAAACTGTAAAATTTGGGAGATTCATTATCTCAAGGTGATAGTTATAGGCGGTGCCTATGATTTAGCAGTCAAAGGTGGATTTGAATCAAGAATTCTGGTGTGTTGATTGAAGAAATTGTGAATTAGGTTTTTTCGACCTAGTTCTTGGTATAAAATGATTAATTAAGGAAAATTCAAGGTGTGGATCATGGATGCGAATGCTAGAGGTGGCTAGCAAAGGTTGACTCTGATTCAGTGGGAATCATAAGTGTTTCAACAAGGGGTTGAACAAAGATCTACAGTGTGCTACATTGGAGTTGCATCAGATGTGAGGTAAATGTCACTTACACAGTTCACAAAAAGTTTGTATGGATCATTGTAGTGATCATATTGTAAGGCAGTGAGCCTTCATTAGGATTGTAGCCCAAGGATTTTTATTTGAGCACTGATATCTAGGTAGTGAGCCTGAATGCATGTGCATTCCCCATACATTTTAATAGGGTTATACTTCTAACAAGGTATTTTCTTATTGTGGGTAATTATCCCCACCATGTTTTTTCCCCTAATAGGGTTTTCATGATAAAAATTTTGTGTCAACTTGTGTGGATGTATTTATGATTTATGTATCCATATGTATGTTTCATACTCCACTTATTTAGATTAGATTTAAGAGTACAAAAGTTAGAGGGTTTTGATATTTAGGGATTTGAGGTTAAAGTTGTTGGTAACAACTAATTCACTCCCCCCTCTTAGTTGTTCATTGTCATAATATTAACAAGAGAAGAGTATTATGTTGATATTAAGAGAAAAGGTTTGTGAGCCTCATGATTTGTACTATAATTGGAAGAGAATTATGCAACATAAAGAGAATAAAAAGCATAGGGATAGGATTTTAATCTTGAGGGAACAAGCATTAAGAGAATGTGAAAAAATTACTAGGAATGAGGGACAAATAGTCCTCAACCATTTCATCCAGAGATGGAACAACTTGAAAAGGGACATGAAGAAAGGTAAACCACATTCCCCACACACTTATTAGGCAGGAGTGTAGAGAGCCTCAAGGTATATCCAATTGGGTAAGATAAAAGCACATGAATAACTTCCACTATTTTTCCAGTCTCCAATACTATTATGGCCCTTGCTAAGTAATCTAGAGGATGGGGTAGCCTATGATATTTGAGCAGAAAGATCTAGATGGAAGAGGTTGGATACACTTAAGGGATACTACTGGAATCTAAATAATGGTGGAGCAGGGAAGAGTTTAACCAATGACTACAAGATCAATATTAGAGTTAAAAAAATTTATGTTGTTGGAGGACCAGGAAGGGATTAGCGGGGGGAGGGGGAATGATGAGATCAAGTATTGGCTCATGTATTATTTCACTTAGTAATGTTTTTGTTGACTTGTTCTTAGGTTGTCTCAGCAGTTTGGTCATGAGCATTGGTTTTTAAATTATTTAAGTGAGACTCATGGTTTTGATTTCATAGACTTTAAAGCTTATACTTTCATATCCCTGTTATGGGATAAAGATACTCATTTATGGTTTTA
>MU225691.1:1211890-1227258 GCA_018584345.1 Thuja plicata
ATTTAATTGTGGTGTAGTGAATAATTAGTCTAGTGATGAATGGATGTGTGTGTGTGTGTGTGTGTGTGTGTGTGTGTGTGTGTGTGTGTGTGTGTGTGTTGCATGTGTTTTGTGCCTATTAACATTTATGATGAAAAAATATTTAATGGAGCAATGATCAGAAAATGGTGCTCACACAAGTCATACCTTTGGAGACCAAGTCCATCCAGTTTAGCAAGGATCAACAATTGAATAAGTCCAACAGTGAACTGGACACAGATCATGTGGAGAAATTAAAATGGTTACTTTTAATGTGGAACCAATCTAGGAGATAGTGGAAGCTATATCTACTCTTCTGTAGTTGAACAATTTTTTTGTTCCTCATTTAAGTGGATGATTTCCTTCTTCTTTCTAGTGTTGTAATAACTCAGATCCGCATATTCTTTTTGCATTGATATGTTACTCGTTAGTTAGTTAGTAATTTTTTTATAAATAAGAATTTGTACTTCTTCAGAAGCTAGCTCAAACAGATTGATATTTCATGTATTAGCATTTTCATTTTTCAATATAGTTTTAGTTAAGTTCCAAGTATGCCTTATAATCAAGTACTTTTGATGAATGAATAAAAGCAATTAATTTTTGATTTTATAAGTGTGTAATTCCATTATGGATACTCATCCAAGGGGGACCAATTGGTGAGTAATCCCTTTTATTTTCAACATTAGTTTCCTTCAACTTTATTTGCAAATTTTCAAAGTTTTTCTATTCCTGTAGCCAAGGAAGACATAGTAGTTCATGTCTACATATCCTAGAATTTCCTATAGTAGTTTGCGTAGGTTTAACTTAAGCATTTGAATTATTTCAAGCATTTGAATTATTTCCATTCTAACCATTTTACCTTTCAACATTTTTTTTCCCACATCTATAGGATAGCATGGCCTTAGTAGGAACTTAGTGTGCATACTATGCAGACCCATTTCAAGTTCATGCACCCTGGTTTGAAAAGTAAATGAGCCTTCTCTACAAGAAAGATAGCTGCTCAATTTGGATGTCCAATCCCTAATTTATGTTCATAGCCTAGTTATTGATCTAATAGGGAAGTCAAGAAGTGGGTGTTGACCTTAAGCTATCTTGATCTCAAGAAAAAATGGAATTAATGAAAGAGTCTAAAAGGGTGGTAACTTGTTATTATTTAAATATTGCTAGAAAATGGAGAAGAAAGAAAAGGAACTACGAGATTTCAAGGCCAATAATGAAATATATGTCACAAGTGAATTTTTTTGAACTCAATTGTTCTCAACTTAGGAAAGAAGTGGAGGAAAGGTCTTCTTAGGCACTACAATAAGAAAGAGAAAAGATGGAAGAGGTTCATGTTGAATTGGAAACTATTAGAGTAACATAAAATAAGGATAATGATGATTTAAATCAAAGGATGCAGACTAAAGAACAATAATTGGTGTAGTTAACAACATCACTTGAAGAAGCCTTGAAAGGCATGAAACACTTGGAACAAAGGGGTGATTAATAAATGAATGAGTTTGATCAGTGTCTATCCAAGTTCCAAGCGAAATTAAAGGAAGAAAACAAAGAAAACAAATGTTAAAAAAGAGCCTATAGGAGAAGGAAGAGAAATTCTAAAAAATAGAAAAGAGTTGGTCTCTAGCATAGCGTTGAAAACACAAGGTGAATAGGACTTGCAAGCTGAGAAGGAGGCACAATACCAAATGGAGATGCAAGCAATAAAAAATGAAATGGAGCTTGACAAATGAAACCTCCAAACAGTAGAATCTGCCTTAAAGGCTAGAGAGGTAATTAGCAAGGAGTCAACAAGAAGCATCAAATGCTCTAACAAAAGTGAATAGACTTTAGGAGATAATTAAAAAGAGGGACATATTTATTCAACAATAGCAGACCTCATTTTATACGTTAGCTCCAAGAAGTTGTATTATGTTAATACAAAAATTATATATCTCCTTTTCAGAAACCCTTTACAGAAAGATCGTTAAAGATATTCAAAGACGACTCACAACAAGGATTGGGTCAAGACCAAAGTGATGATTTTAACATCAGGATCCATCAACCTGGAACAATTAATGCACAAGAAGAACTACATGAAAACTCAAACTAGAGAAAGGATCTAAAATCCCAACCTAAACCTAAGATCATCCAACAGTAAGATTTACCTTTGGCCCCCTTCTTCTGGGACCAAAGGGTCATATCAAAAGAGGATGAAGACCTCTTAGGGTGTTTACTTTTTACCGTGATCCAACCATCTTCCACCTTTGCAGCCTTACCCAGCCAGGCCATAAAATCCAACTCTAAAATCCTGATACCCGATATGGGGGTAGCACTCAACACTGACGCCACCATCTGAGATCTAGGGCCACCCACGGCTCTAGAGACAACCATAGATGAAGGGAAAATGCTAGAAGACAAACCCTCAGAAACCAAAGAAAATATTAAGTTATTTGCACAATTTTTTCAAGGTATTTGAAGAAACACCTTACTCAATAAATGTCAACAATGCAACCTTCTTAGTCCCCGCGAGACCCTTCCAATAAAAAAATCCACATGTCATGACCGCAAAATATTTTGAGGAAAAGGAAAAGGATAAATGATGATAACACATGCCCATGTGACACATGTACATGGCTATGTTTGAGGAAAAACACAACCATCAATCAATTGGGGTGAATATCATGGTGTTGCAAGGGGTGATAGAGTATCTCCATGTGTTTGAAGGGTTTTCCCTAACATATTGATGTTTACCTATACAGTTGTAACCTTTTTGGTTTCAACTATCATGATGATATTTTTGGCATGTGAATGGGAACTCATTGAGTTGAACATGGAGAATATTCTAGTTGGGGAATTAGTTCCATATAATAAATAGGGAACTTAGTTTAAAGGGGTTTTGAATTTTAAGAAGAAAGACTATGCTATTTTCAGTGTGATGTTAAGACCATGGTCTTCTTAGACATTAATTTTCTGTTAAGTTTATGACATTTTAAGATTCAATTCTATTTTATTTTGAGCCTTTCTAATATTAACTTGATTGTGAATATATAAATTTTTATGTCAAATGAGTAGTTATTGTTGTCTTGATTCTTACTCTTATCATTTTAATTGTGAAGCTTCTTAAATTGAATCATGTTTGAGGCTCTTTAAATTAAAGATTAGTTGAATACTTAAAATTATACCATGCTATTAGTGATTCTCAAAGTAGATAGATGAATTTAGGAGTATATAAAAGTGTTTGCATTATCTCCTAAGCTCTTATGGGTGCACCTAGGAAATGATCTGAATATCGTAATCTATATCTAGTATCTTGTTACTTTATTCTCATTCCAACAATGAATGGATTGTGGCATACTATGCTCATTTGTAGGATTGTTCTTATGTTATAATATATGTTATTAGATCTGGATTTATTTAAGTCATTCTAATTTTTACGAAATTTCTTAGTGCATTTCCTTAGTGTTAGAGTTCAGTTTAGTATATATTTCCTTTTCCTAAAACCAAGTTTATGAAGAGTCAACATCTCAATCCAAAAGGTTGTTTGATGGTTTGCATTTAGGTCCCATAGTCATTAAACATCCCATAAGGTCTATTACCTCCCTAAGCTGTAAATTTTAGGATCAAGACTCATTTCCAGCTTTCTACCAAGTATTCTTTTGCAAAATATTCAACACAAGGCAAAAGTTATACACTTTCAAAAAAAGATGTTGAATTTTTTGATCAAAAGTGACTCACACCTCATTTTAGCTTATTTTCTAAAATATTTATTAATAATGTGCAAGTATTAACAAATATCCACATGTTTACTTAACCCTAGGAATGAAACCCAAAGACCTTTTTTCTTTTCAGTGAGTGGAAGCTAGATTTCCAAAGCATAAATCGAAATAACCAATAAAAATTTAAAAATTTAACTTTGATTTTTTTATTTCTGATTTTGGTGAAATAAAATTTAATATTGATTTTTCCAGACATTTTAGATGCTTTGGAAATGTTGAAAATGTTTCCAATATTACCAAAAATCTAGAATCACTCAAATCTCTTAGGTTCAGGTATATGCAAACCATAATAAATATATGCTTATTTTTCTTATAAGTTGTTTTGATTCTCTAGGTCATACAAGGATGTAGGAGAAGAGAATAATAGTTTTTACTAGATATCTATTAGTCTTATATCTCTTAAAAATCAAAAAATACAAGAGGTATGCTAGGCAACAAAACATTGATATTGTATTAGATTCTACAAGGAGCAAGAACCAAGAAGAGATATAATGTCAATCATAGATCACATACAAATCCACTCGACAAATGATAAGAGATCAAAATAGTAGAATGAAGAAAATTTGAAATGATAAAAAAATAGAGAAAATGCAAGAGAATTTTGAAAATATTATTGATACTCATCGAGCTATCATTGAACTTTTGAAGGGGAGAGTACAATGTTATATATATATATAGATATAGATATAGATAGATAAGGGAATATACATCAAAGAGGTGCATTAAATTCTACTTTCCATCGAGGTAGGAAGTTTTACATACTTGGTAAATGCCAAAAAAAATCATGTAATCTCCTAGATGAGGACAGGAAAAGAGTTATGAAATGTGGCACATAAAGCCAAAAGATGGTGAGAATCCCTTCACTACCCTATAACCTACTCAGGTAATGATAAAATAGTGGTTATGATAGGTGGTGCAACAAGACAAAACATGATGTGTAACTCAACTACCCATATGTGGGAGATAGTGACACATGTAGCTAAAGTATTTTGTCACGTGTCCTCATATTATTAAGTCCTAATAACCTACATGAGCTTAAATAAAGTGTAGGGAAAAAATACCCCCTAACATAAGGAAAATGAAAAACTTACACTAACAACAAACACATATTTTATTCTTAGACCTAGCCTATCTTACCTCCATCCTATCACTATGGCATGTCACTAGTATTATTTTCCTTTGAAACAATACTAAAAAAGGTATTTTCTTAATAAAGAAAAAAATGTAGACAAATAAAAATGACAAAAGCAATTTCGTCATGTCATTTCATTATAATCTCACCAATTCTTCTATTCATATCAATTAAATAATTTCTAATTATTTAATTAAGCTAATATTTTCTATTTTCATCTATAATGATTATCCAATAATTAAAATATAGCTTTTGATCCATTATAATTAAATACTTTTTAAAATGATTTAGTTAGATAATACTTCTTTCAAGATTAAACAAATTTTAAATAATTTATTTAATTTTCTTTCCCACCAAAATAAATAAAATCAATATTCTATTTATTTCTATATCAATGACTTATACATTTGATCCCTCTAAATTATTACACCTCATATATCCAAAAATTTTCATTCATTGATCTTTTTATCTAATCTCCACCATTGATCAAATGTTAAGTGAAGAATATAAACAAAATCCTTTTAACATTTATTTTCCTCTAGCTCCATTATCTACAAGAAAGACTATATTAAATAAATTTTTGCAGCAAAGATGCAAACCTCACATGCGAAAAGGAAAGCCTCCTTTCATAAAAGGCAAGTAGACATTGGTATTTTGCATTTTCACACTGCGAAGAATGCGATCTCCTATAGAAAAATGGAAACCAAGGCAGAACGGGCCAATTCGGGTGCAGAGGGTGCTAGCCAGCAAGGAAAGAGAGAGAGGTATTTGCAAGCTACTGCTATAACTGTTATCTATATAGACATAAGAAGAAGGATTGCAGAACATCGGTGTAGCCTCACCCTACATATGATCATCTGAAGGAATTCATAGCTAAGTAGAAGAAGTGAGAAGAACAAAATATTGATTTGGAACTACATGCATTATTCAACTGAGAAAGACCAAATCCCTCCATTGTTGATTTAGCTCCAGCTAATTGCGGCCCTGCAGACCCTAAAGTAGCACTACAACCAGAAGAGCAAGATATTGCATCTAAGAAAGAAAGACGAAAGAATTATGCTAGGGTTGTAGAGCCCGATTATGATTCCAGGGTGATTACTATAAACCCTAAGAAAAATAAGGGTGTTTTGCCAAAGGTTTTCTCAGTCTAATCATTGGACCGACAATTGAATATTTTTGCACAAACCAAATATGCAAAAAATGCCAGAAGCTACGGGGATGCCAAAGGGGGAAGATCTGAGCACTATTTTAGAACCTTTGAACCCCTATCAGCAAAGGGGGTAGGCAGGATCTTGCCTTCTCAAGCACCTCCTATGGGCACAACGAAGAATGAGCTAACTTGGCAAGTGGTAAAAAATAGGAAAAAGGGGAACAGGTACCAGCACTTTCATAATCCTTTTAATCTATCTATCAATAATTCCTTTGATGTGCTTAAAGAGGAAGACAATGGCAGAATGAAATACTCTCCTCCCCACAAAAGGAATGGGATCCTTGGGGATAAGGGCTATAAGGAAGGACAGAATAAGCTCCATACTAATGCCTCAGAGCCCTACCCTCAACACACAAAGATCCCACCCTTTTCTTGGAGGGAAATCCAAACAAAATGGTATATCTCTTGGTTGTGATGCGCAAATGATTAACAAATCAAAATACAGTCCTCCTCACCGTAGAAGGATGGAGAGACAATTTGCAACTATGGTCATTAATAGGAGTAACTGCGATTGGTATATTGATAAGATCAATTTTGGATCTCATGAAGCATCCAAGCCTACAGCCTATCCGCCATTACATAGGAAAGATATATATCAGAAATTAGGCAAGGCTAATCTTAGCAGACATCATGATTCTATTACCTTGGATAATGAAATTGCTCTCCAACAACAGAAGTATTTAGTAGAGACAGGGATAATCTATCTCTGGAAGGGCACGAGAATACTTGTTAATGATCTGATAGCTGAATTATCATTAATAATGCCAAGGGAGGTAAGTATAGCTCACCTTATGGATGATTTCATTTACATAGATTGCAAAACAAAGAAAATGAAAAACAACATTATGGATAAAAAGGACATTAGATTTAGGAATATTTATTTTTCTTTGTTTGATTGGATACCATTATTTAATCCTATGCATTTGAAAGACTTTAAAGTAGAAAAGGCAGTCTCTTTAAATACTTTTCCCATGGAATTATCAAGAAAGGAAAATATTAGTATGATAGGTAATAAAATTGGGAAATTCATTAGGATTGTTGAACCATCACCCTCTCTAGTTGACAAAACAATAATTGTGGAAATGGACTTTCACCAAAAATGCATTCCTCCCATTATACTAAGCTTTGGCTATAATTCTGTTACTATTAATCCTATAATTTTGAATAATTTTATAGAAGATAAAGCTAATCACCAAAAGCCTAGCAAAAACATAAACTTATTAACCCAACTGGAGAAAGAAGTGGAGGTTGATTTCTGCAAGGACATAGGTGGCTTCTATATTAATCCTATTAAGAAACAGGCTCTAGCTAGGCCCTCATCCCCATCACCATCCAACTCAGATCTATTTAATATATTCTCTACACATACACAGAATAAGGAGGAGACTCCAACCTCTCTCAGTACTTCCAAATTGGGGCAGTATATAGATAGAAATTTGAGCATAGCTACCCATAATAATAAAGGTACTGTCAAAAACATGGTAAGTAATAATACCCCTATTTCCTCTCAGGATCATAATAACACAACCAGACTACCACGAATAGACACATTTAATGTAAATATTCAGGATGATACTATCCATTTACCCAGTAAAGGTAGAGATAACCCTCAATACAGGGTAGCTAAATCTCCAAGCTGTGATAACATATTATGCATCAGGGGTGAGCCTAATAATAAGGAAATGGAATCAGAACCTACTGAGATAGAAGGGAATATTATAACCTATATACAACTTGAAGAAAACAAGATTGATAATCAAAATGAACAGTATAAGGTACCTATATGTGATAATATAGTAGAATTAGTAGATCAAATAAATAAAAAGGAAGAGGAGGTAAATTAAATTATTAATTATCTAGGAGATGCACTAACAGATGAATCTATGGATCTGTTCCTAGATGAGATCTGTGATTTTAATGAACTAAAAGCTCAAAAATAAATCCTAATTGAACAGATTAAAGAATGTATTAAAGAAGAAAGTAAAGATGAGGGCACTAGTCCCCCAGAAAAGGAAGTAACAGAAAATGAACAACAAAGTCAAAATATAAATAAAAATGACCAATCCATTAAAGAGGGGACGAGACAAACTGTCTCAATACCTCCAGAAATAGAAGCCTTAAATCTAGAGGTACAAGGGAGAAGGGAGGATATTATATAAATCTTTGGTAAGGAGATTATAGATAGAATAGATCCTTTAAATCAAACAATTAATGAACAAAAAAGCCTAGATAATCGGGTTAATTAGATAATAAGGTCTCAGGAAGACTCAACAGGGGTTAAAGAAGCAATTGAAGGTCTCTTCAGAATTACAAATGAGAACAGAGAATTGGGCATAGCCTTGACCAGAGGTAGCCTAAGCACCCCTAATATTAATAGACTTAAAAAGAAAAGAGGTAGGAAATCAGCTGTAGAACTAAGATCTCTAGATGGTGAGGCAGGCAACCAAAAAAAGATAGCTAACATTCTGAACGCAGGGAAGGGGAAGCTCCTTCCCAAGGAGAAATGAAAGTCACTACTTGGAATGTTAGGGGTATAAATGCCCCTAACAAACAAAGATTAATCAAAAGGTACCTTAAAAAATTTGAGTCTGAAATCATTCTTCTACAGGAAACTAAGCTTGACAAAGAGGAAAGCTCTAAATTCAGTAAAAGATTAGGCATCTGGAAGTCAGAATTTGCTTGGTCAGCAGGTCACTCAGGTGGTCTTGCTATCCTATGGGACCCTCGTAAAGTGGTGGCTACATCCTCCCTTACTAATGATAAATGGATGTCACTTACAATTAAAAGCCTAAAGTCAGACTTAAAATTTTTCCTGATCAATGTATATGGGCCAATTCCTAATGAAGGGAAAAGAAGAGTTTGGCAGGAGATACAAGTCCTAATGAATAATCAAGAATATCCCTTTGTTATTGGAGGAGATTTCAATGCTATCTTATCTCTTGAAGAAAAGTATCGGGGCTCCCAATATATATCACAAGCCCATAAAGATTTCAGCAAATGGGTAGTGGATAATCATTTAATAAGTGTCAATACAACTAATGGAGTATATACATGGAATAACAGAAGAGTTGGATTCAGTTATATAGCAGAAAAGCTAGATAAATTCTTTATTAGAGCAGACTATGATAACTTTAATCATGTAGTCAATGCAGAAATCCTCCCAGAAGGTGGATCGGATCATTTTCCTATTAGGATTACCATTACAGAGAACTCCAAACCATTGAGAAATCCGTTTAAGTTCAAATTTATGTGGTTCCAAAATCCTGAATTCATAAACCTCTTAGAGGACTGGTGGAAACATATCTCGGTGAAAGGATCAAGAATGTTTTGTTTAATTGCAAAGCTAAAAATCATCAAAAACAAGGCTCTAGAGTGGAATAAGAGCAACTTTAATAATATATTCGAGGAGAAAACGCAATTAGAAAAAGAAATAACTGATCTAAACAATATAATAATAGAACAAGGGATGAATGATCTTAGTTATCACAAGGAGAAAGATCTATTGGCTAAATATAATGATATCCTCCTTAAAGAAGAAATTTTATGGAAGCAAAAATCCAGGGAGACATGGCTTAAGGAGGGCGATAGCAACACCAAGTTCTTTCATAATACAACTAATTACAAAAGGATCATTAATAGAATAACCAAAATTAAGACACCTGAGGGACGTGTTACTGAAGTTCTTGATCAAATCGCAACTGTTATCACAAATTTTTATAAATCCCTTCTTAATAACACAGAGGCAGTTGATCTCAAAGCCCAAAATCATATGCTTAAATCCATACCTAAATTAATTACTGAAGCGGATAATAAATTTATGAACAACAAGCTATCCTTAGAAGAGGTTAAAACTATAGTATTCCAACTACATTCGGATAAGGCCCCAGGACCAGATGGTTTTCAAGCTGGCTTCTTTCAAAAATGTTGGCATTTTGTTGGTGAAGAGGTCTGGCAAGTAGTGGAAGTAACCAGATATTCGGGCTCTCTTCTTAATGAACTCAATAACACCTTTTTTACTTTAATTCTGAAAAAGAATGATAGTACGGACCCAGGGGATTTCCGGCCGATGTCCCTATGTAACACCATATATAAGATCCTTTCCAAATGCTTAGCTAATAGACTCAAAACATTTCTTCCTACTATTATTTCAGAAGAACAGACAGGATTTGTAGCAAACAGATCTATTATGGATGGTATTATTATAGCATAAGAGATAGTTCATACTGCACAATTAACTAAGGAGCCCAGTATGCTAATGAAAATTGATATACAAAAAGCATATGATAAAGTAGACTAGAGATTCCTGTGTAAATGTATGGAAGCTTTTGGTTTCTTGAAACAATGGGTTAACCTTATCTTTAATTGCATCTCGACCCCCAAAATTTCAATTCTTATCAATGGAACCCTGGAAGGATTTTTTAGTATCTCCAGGGGCATCAGACAAGGAGATCTGCTCTCCCCTTTTCTCTACGTCATTATGGCGGAAGCATTAGGTAGATCGATTACAAAGTACCAAGAGGAAGGGAGAATATTGGGTTTGAAGGCCTCAAAAAACATGCCTAATATCACTCACCAACAGTTTGCGGATGACACGATTCTACCAGGCTATGCAAATAGCCAGGAAGCGAGTGCCTTCAAAGAAGTTCTTAATGTTTATGCAAAAGCTTTGGGGCAGTGTGTTAACTCTTCCAAATCAGAAATTCTCTTTATCAATACACTTTCAAAAATTGAAAAGGAAATATGTAGTATGATGGGATATAAAATTGGCAAATTCCCATGTAAATACTTAGGAATAGACCTCGATAAAGGTATCCTATCTTCCAAATTATGGCAACAGGTCTTAACCAAAGTTCAAAATAAGAAAAGTTCATGGAAAGGTAAATGGTTAACTAAAGCAGGTAGGATGACAATGATCAAATCCATCCTTTCAGCCATTCCCACTTACCACCTATCCATCCTACCTCTCCCGATTAACATTAAAAAAGAATTAGATGAAATGTTCTGAGAATTCTATTGGCAGGGCCCTTCAGAAGACAAAAAGATCGCTCTAATTAAATAGGATACCCTATGCAAACCAATTGCTAAAGGGGGTTTAGGCATCAAAAACCTACTTTGGAAAAACCAAGCCCTAGGGGCTAAGCTTATATGGAGAATGTACAAAGAATCAAATAGTAAATGGGCATCCATATTATTAAACAAGTACATCTCAGACTCGGATCCTATCAATATCTTTAGGGCTCACTCCCATGTGAAAGGTTCGTGGATATGGAATTTTACTAAGGATTGCAGAGGGATTATTAGCCAACAACTCTCTTGGGATGTAGGTTCCGTAGATCAAGCTCTTTTTTGGGATGATTCATGGGCAGGCCTTCCCCCCCTTAACAGATTGGGCTTCTCAAAGGAATTTATGGAAGAATGTAAGAGAGGCATAAGTTTACATCTTAAGGATTACCTATACAATTTGGAAGATTCTAATTGGAGGGATCTAAAGGAAATAGATGATGCATGGCAAGAGAAACACAACCTCTTGGCAGTAATGAAGGACAGGGAGATCACAATTAAAAATAGAGCGGATACTCTAATATGGGCAGGATCAAAGAACAGTAACTATTCGGTCAAGGAGGGTTATAAGGCAATCATTAGGGAGCAAAATATGGATGATATAGACATACCTCTGAATCTCTATTGGAATAGGGCCTGTCTCCCTAAAGCGGGTATGTTCCTCTGGGCGGCCTTGCAAAATAGAATCCTTATAGCAGACAGGTTGATCAAGATTGGATTTGAAGGGCCATCGAGATGTCCTTTATGTGAAAATCAGTCTGAGGATGTTAATCATATCCTTCTTAACTTCCCTTTTGCTCAAAACTGTTGGAATTGGCTTCATCAAAGCCTAGGATGGAAATCTGCTCAGCATTGCGATCTGACAAGCAACCTTAAAGCTTGGCCTTCTCTGTATAAAGATAACTTATTTAAAGATATTTGGATGATATCACCTTCAATCGTAGCATGGGAAATTTGGAAAGAAAGAAACAAAAGAATTTTTATGGACCAAAAATTAACATGGGACTCGGTTACAAATAAGATAGAAGCATCTATAGTAGAGATTATTAACAACAAACTAAAGGAAAAAATGAGCTATGAGGATTCTTTCAAGGGCTGGGATAACAAGATTAGGTGCAAATGGCCAAAATTAGCTATCCCTCCCCTATATGGTAAGGGGGGACCCAGAGTTAAAAATGACAGAGCCTCTTGTAAATGGATACCTCCAAAAGATGAATGGTTCAAACTCAATTTTGATGGAGCATCACGAGGGAATCCTGGGGAAGCAGGTATTAGAGGGATCATTCGCAACTAGAAGTCTGAAGTTGTTGCTAAATTTTCAAAACCCATAAATCCTACAATGAACAATATGGCGGAGTGTATAGCGGCACTAGAAGGGCTTAAATTATGCAAGAATCTCAACATTAAAAAAGCAGTTATAGAAGGAGATTCCCAAATTATAGTTAATGCTATTCAAACTAAAAAAACTCCCAATTGGATGTTGAACTCAAAAATAGAAGAGATTAACCTATTAATGGAAAGCATGACAAAATATGAAATTAGACATACCTATAGAGAAGGTAATGTGGAGGCGGATAAATTAGCTAACCTAGGGGAAAATGGAATGGTAATACTGGAGAAGTACTCCTAAAAAACAATAAATAGACTCCTAACAAATGATAAACAGATTCCATTATTTATAAACATCGCTAGCCTGTAATGCATAGAAGCAATGCACTGTAAATCTAAAATAGGATTATCATGTCTAGAATTCATTGTGATATAATTATTAGATATAGCTGTAGATTAGTATAAGGTCTTTAGATACCTTATGTTAGAATACAGTCATATAAAGATAGTGATATTTGCATATATATATATATATATATATATATATATATATATATATATATATATATATCTGCCAATTTGAAATGGACCACCTCCCCTGCCTGGTATATCATACAATATCTTATAGACATTATGTGCATATGATCCATGGAAAAAAATATAATATATATAAAGGATTGGGACCCCAGACAATCCCTGGGTCTGTAGTACCTTTATATATATAAAACTTTATAGCATAGAGTTACCTCTCCTTTTAATTTCTTGATCCTTCTCGTTACTTTCTAAGAACAATATTCTGGACCGATAGATAAGTCTTAGAATGATATCTTTCCACTCTCATACCATTGTTTTCATAGCAGAGCCTATTGGAGTCCAGGTCCTATAAGTGAACTATCAAAACAATGCTTTTAATCTTTATAGCAAATTTCTTCTTTGCCATAGGTTGCCCCTTATTGCTGTCTAAAGCATGTATTTATAGTCTTGGAGGTATTCGTACCCTATCAATAATGTTGGAATAATGATTTTCTTTTTTGGCCTTTTATCTTGTAGGTTTCCTTGCTTCTTAGGAGATACATTCGGGCTCTACCCCTTCTGTATCTTTTCCTTTAGTTGTGGCTCTTGTGTATAGTTGTCATTTCCCTTTTCTCCTTGTCATTTAGAAGTATTATAGTGTAGTCCTTGACCTCCCAAGGCTATGATTACTCTTAATCCCCAATAATAATGTGATCCCCTATTTCTGGTTAGAGGGACAACTACCACAAATTATTCAAGGGTGTCTTATCATTGATGTGCTTGGTTGATAGCAAGTATAAATACATTATCACTCCTCGGCCCCTGCTTTAGCATGGGTATCATTGTGCAGAAGCTTGGCAAATCTTATGGCCCGTAGTATTGAGTTATGATGTCACCCTCTGCTCTTGTTGCACTCACTCAAAAATGATTATAGTTATCAGCATTCTATTAGCACAAATGAGGTTGGTAACATAATCATTAGAGTGCATCAATGAATGCTCAACTAAAGACTTTAGCTACAAAATCTCATAGCCTCTAAGGTATACCTTTCGATTAATGATTATCTTTCATGAGTTAAACTTCCCACGATAACATTCCTCAGCACAACAGAAGAGGTCACTTCTCTCTTTTGGTAATTATTATAAAGGATTAAGTTGGTAACCTCTAGAAGGTTCAATATTACATTATATCTGGTAGACAATAGAAGGTAGGAGATAGTGGGGCAAGCTGGAAGCACGGATGAGCACATTTCAAAAAAATAGCGACTGAACAATGGCATTCAGGGGTTGCATTTTCCTTGAGAGATGGGATAAACTCCTTAACCCACTTCCAGACGCCACTAGAAGGGTAGTCGAGAAGGCCATAGGAGATCAACACTTTGATAACTCCTTCACATATAGAACCAATGGGGGTGTGGTAGGACAGTTCTTAGCTCTGGCTATCTTTGCAGGTAAAAAAAAAAGGACATCATCAAAGTTTCCAAAGAAATATTTGTCCATGAACATTTGGGGGGCTTAGATAAGATGGTGTATTATGTAGACAATGATCTCATAGTGCCCTATCTAGAAATCTTGATGCAGACAGATATAGATGAGCTAGATAAGATTCCACAAACTCAGAGAATCACCATGCTAGCCTTCAAGGATGAGGAAAGTTTTGATGAACATTGGCCTGAAATGGCCAGAAACATGGATTTTCTCTTTAATGACATCTTGGAAGAAGCTCAGGACACATGCTGGTATCTCAATTTCTAGAGGTTGGAAGTTTTTAATCTTCCAAAAGAAATGGATAATGTTGCCCCTCCAAACATACATAGCTTGGCACCAGAAATAGCCAGACGTACGAGGAAGCACAAAAGGGACTCGAGAGATACAGAGAGTATCACTGTTTTGATCAGAGGAAAGAAAACATGGAAATCCTCCATCATCCATAAGAAACCAGAATAAGTATGAATATACTAATGGTTTTACTGATATAGATACTACGTTGGGTGTATGTTTTTTGAAATGTTTGAGGCCGCAGCAACCGAGTCCTTAAGGATCTATGTATATTGGCTATCCGTTAAGTGTACGCATTTTCAATACATTTTCCTGTTCTCTATAAACATATAATGTATGATAATTTGGACCTTATAATATAGACAATATTAAACTTTAAATTGCGGTTATTCAGCTTCTGATTGAAGGTCGAATGTTTATGGAAGATTAAAATCATGCACTCAAACCCAATTCTCAGCTCAATAGTTTATGTGGGTGTGTTGAATCAACAATTTTATTGAATCATTTTTTTTAGCTGCTTTATTTGTACTTTTTATTTCAAGTAGGTAGCATTAATTTCGGGTGCACCAGTG
>MU225691.1:1227358-1243190 GCA_018584345.1 Thuja plicata
AGAGAAATAGTTTTTTGGACGGGGCCTGGCATTGCAAGTGATCACAGTAAAGATATTTTAAATCAGCTAATTCTGTAGCTTCCAGGCTACCCTGTAGCAATGATGGTGCTTATTTGTTCTAGTTATATATATATATATATATATATATATATATATATATATATATATATATATATATATATATATGAGTATGCTCACTCACCCACACACACACATATATATATATATAAATATGCATATAGAGAGCAACATTTATAAATATATATATCTACATATATATGCATATACATATATTCATATATATATAGATATATAGATTCATATATGTTGCAGTATATATGTATATATTTGTAGAAGTTATACTCATATATGTGTACAGGTACTTATGTGCTGATATTTATATATATTTATATATATACAGATATATAAGTATATATAAATAAATATCTGTACGTATACATTGGTGATATATATGCATATACATAGTTTCATATATATATGCATGTATATAGCTGCCTTATATGATCATATATATGTTTTTAGTTTATGATTTATGCTTTGTCATATATGTTAATCTTCTCTTTTCTTAATAGAAATATGGCATAACATCAAGACTTGGAGTGGCCTTATATCTATGCTCATGTGGATTTTAAACCTCTGCTAATTCACCAGTGCATATTCGTACATTATCTCCAATTTTGTGGTATACTAAATACGGATGTGCAGGGAATTGTTTGTATATAAACAGATGATAATTGGAATAAGGTTAGGTGCTCACAATAGGGAGTATATATGGAACATTGTTAATAGAAAGGAGCTTGCTAATACATAGTCCACATTAATTATTGAGCAGGGTTTTAAGGATGTAGGTAGTTTATAGAATCTACTGTCCTTATTCGCACTCTGCCTATTTCTTTCATTTTATAAGACTGGGGGTTTGGAGATATGCTAGTCTAGACTGTTAGAAGAAATGGTTTTGCAGATATTTTTAATCAAGACTTAGAAGTAGTGCTTTCTCTAATTCTTGAAGTTAATATGTAATGTCTAACCTTAGCTATAAATCTCTTAGTAAATTGGGTTAAGATATAGGATTACTAAATTGATTGTTAGGTAATAAGGGAGCACAATAGTTATGGTATTTTCTGAGTATCTAATTATGATCTTAGATTTGTTTGGTAAGGTCAGACTCGATGTATGAAGATAGGTATCCTCTGTCCGCATCTGTTGGAAGTTAATTTAGGTTTCTATCTATCTATCATTTATTTTATTTTGGTACACTAACCATGAAGAAAGGAAAGTTTTTGGCCTTTTGACCTCTTTCAGGTTGAACTGCCCAATGGCGAGGAGAGCAGCTCTCCTTCAAGGATATGGAACGGATGTATATTCTCACATTTGTAGGTGAAATCAAAGCATGTAATGAAATTACAAGAAAGAATTGTAAAGCTCTCTGAGCTAGGTTGATCAGTGGGTATGCCCACTAAAGTCAATGTATTATTCAAATTTAGATGAGGATTGAGTCATGGAATGCCAACGAAAGAATTGTCAAGCTTTTTAAGCAAGGGTATCTCTGAAAAGTTAAGCAGTGGGTATGCCCACTGAGGTCAATGTATGTATCAAATCTCAATTTAGATCGAGTCATGGGAATGCCCATGAAGGTTTGTATTAGAATCTGGACTTATGTCCCGGGCATGGCTGGAGGTTTTCTCTACCTCGCTCTTTCCTACCAGCGCCTGCACTGAGCAGGGATTGTATAACCTTTTTGTTTAAAATATTAATAAAATTTTCAAGGGCTTCGACCTTTTACCGATCAAAAAAAAAAGAAGAAAGACTGTAATTTATATTAAGAGACTAAATTATTATAAGGCATCCTATCGTTTGCAAAGTATCAAGTGTCAATCATCGAGCGTCAAATATCAAACATTATGTATCAAGTATCAAGTATCAAGCTATCATCCCATTATTATGCTATCACGATTACACTAGCTTGAAGAGAAATTCAAATATCAAACATTCAAGCAAACATCAAAGAAACAATAGAGTAATCTAAGATCTTGGTTATAGTATTATATTTTATCATTTGGTTTATGCATAGATCATAAGTTTGATTGAGTGTGAATTTGGTCATTGTATTTCATTAATCTTTTACTTAAATTCACATTTTCATCTTTCACAAAAGAAAACTTGTGTAGAAGATAATTTGTGATCTTGTGAGAATTTTCAAATAGCAAGTTCATCAATGAAAATAAAGGTGTAGAAATATTCTGATGTAATTTTGGAATTTGGAAGCCAAAGATTGAAGATTTGTTAACAAAATCCATATTAGTATGATAATGTTAAAGAAAAAGTTTAGAGCCCACAAATCCTATTTTAACTGCTCAATGTGATGCTATAAATGATAAGCCTAAGGATCTAATCAAATTTTTCATATAATTCTCTATTTAGATGAATGTCTATGAAGAGTTCTCTGCAAAAAAAACTTATACAAGAAACTTGGTGAGATGTATCAAGCCAAATCTTTACTAAATAAAAATTTTAAAGGAAGATGTTATATTTTTTGAAAATAGAAGAAGGTTGATGATCTATAGCTCAACTAAAATTAATTGGTGTCAAGATGAAGAGAAATGTTAGATCTTTCTTTGTTTTTGGCTTGATACATGAGATTCTTGTTATGACTATTAAGAGTACTTATCTTCAATTTTGAAGATGTAAATTCTTGAATTTCTTGAGTGATGAAGAAGATATCCATTAATGTCAAGAAGACACTAAATGTTTATGGTAGACATATGAATAAAGGTAAAAAGAATGAGAAGCATTATAAATTCAAGTCCAACAAGAGAACCAAATACCTTAAAATTTTCAAGCTATTAGTTCAAACCATGGTAAGTATGGAAGCATCCATAAAAAGTACATTAAAAAATATTATAATTTTAAGTTTGAGAAGGAATATGGTGATGTTTTCACTGAATATTTATCCACTTGTGAAGATAATAATGCACGGTTAACTAACTCAAGTGTGTTTATCAATATGGCCTCAAATAGAGATCATTTTTCTAAATATGAAAAACTTGATGGATGTAAGGTGTACTTGGGTGATAATTCTCATTCAAATATATTGGTCATGGTAAAGTTGGAATCATGTTTCTTGGTGGTAGAATAAAAATATTAATCGTGTGTTGCATATCCCTAGATTACTAAAAACATAGTTATATGTGATAAAATTAATGGATGCGAGTGTGCATGTAGTCTTTTCTAACATTATCACAATATTATTAGAGGCGCAAAGATTAAAAAAAATAACAAGCCTAAGAATAATACACAATCCAGATCTAACTCCATAAAAAATCATACAACTTTCTTCTAAAGACGAATCACCTAAGGAGGAGAAACCTACTTGTGAATATTGAAAGAAAATAAGACATGGAGAATATTATATCTATAACAATGATATTCATGAATTGAAACATTTTCTTGATAAAAAAATAATTAATTGGCCTTTTAGAATGTCGAGTTCACCTTCTTTCAGTTCAAAACAATCAAATTTTGATAAGGAAAAGAGACACTTTTGAGACAAGTAAGAACAAAGGACAAGATTGTTGTGCTTCTAAAGGTCATGGATCATGAAGATGACTTCTAAATTCAATTTTTTCTAATCATATATATTATCTTCAAAGTCTATATTCTCTTATTTTGAGGCTTGTAATTGTTAGAATAACTGAGAGGGGGGGGGGTGAATTAGTGGCCTAAAAAATTAATCTAATAATCTAACTAAAAATTATATCACATATATAAAACCTCTAGTTATCTTCAGTCCTACAAGATGTATGCCTTGTGTAAATCTAACATATATATACTTCTCAGTGATTATACTATTTATCCTTTTCTTAAGCTTTACCGAATAGCATTTTATCTTTTCCTATCCTTTACCGAATATCAGTAAATAAACTTAGTGTTTACCAATCAATCCTGTTTTAGTAGTGTGTAAAGAAAAACATCAAAGCAATGAACCATATACACATTTGACACATGAATTTTTTAACGTGGAAAACTTGTTAAGGGAAAAACCACTTGGGACCAGTAACCCAACATTTTCATCCTTCTAAAGTGAGCTCAGTGAAGAGCCAACCCTGTTAAAGGTTACAAACACACTGTTAAGTGTGACCTTGTTAGAGGATTTAAAACTAACAATTTGTCACTTGACCCAACATTCACTATGATGTCAACATGAAAACCTTTTGATACTCCTTAGGATGTATCTCAATATAATAAGGATGGTTGAATCCCACTCGGTTAAGAGATTTTCTTAATCAATGGTTAAACTGAAACAATAAATGATCTGTTCATTAATATAAATTTGAATTTGCAGATTTCCAGATCTATTGTAAGTCCATAATACATTTCTGATCAATATTCTCTTCAATTCCTTTTTTCCCCTCCTTGTTCTTTCTGCTCGGTGAATGTTGTTGCTTCTATGTTGCTCGGTGTCTGTAGAATTCTTTTCTCTATCCTTCAGCCTGTATGATCAGATCTGCATGAAGAATTCTATCTTCACCAAAATTATATTCAACATCTCTCTTTTACATAATGAAGTGTTTGTCTCTTTATATAGACATGATTTCACCATTTACATTCCTTGTCTTTCTTGTTCTTGACGTAGATAGATTTCTTGATCCTCAAATATCGTCATGCATTTCTTTAATCTTTATAGCATATATTTAGATTTATCCCGCAAATCTCTCCTTGTTTTATGTGCTTTAAATCTCCTTCTTATCCTTAGTTTATTTTATCAATGAAAATAAAGTAATCAATTAGTTAACTCTATATTTTGCTCCTGTCAGCTAAGTATTTTGTCATTTCCTAACTCCAGTTCTAATTGGTGATCAACTCTTAGTTTGCTCGGTCATTGAATCCAGTTGTCCTCGGGCATCAACATTGTCCATCGGTCAACACTATGAATTGATTAGGGTTCATTTCAGTTATTCTTGGGGTTGCGGTGCTTGGGATACATTGTGACTGCTCAAGGTTTTCTATCCGTCGGTGTGCACTGTCTGTCAGTTTTTATTGTCACTCGATGTACACTGGCTTTATATGTTTATCGATAACATAAACTTTATCTCTTTGGTTTCTTGAATTCTATGAAAATATGTATATGACCAATTAGATTATATCTATTTGACATCAATGAAAATACAATACATTAACTGATTTAATGTCTTGCATTTATTTTCCACAGCTCAGTGATCATCAAATTAACATCTTCAAACATTCAATCAGTTATAGTTCATCAATCTCTCCCTTTGGCATTGATGGAAACATAATTATCAAAACAATATGAAATATGTAATGTAAATCATGCCATATCATATCAAACTTATTATTTTATAACCAATTCAAATATTCGACTCTTGGTAATCTCTTCAAGCTTAGATTTGATTCTTGCAGAGTACTTTCTTCATTCTTCAGTCCCTTCATTGGATAGACGTAGAAACTCTTTCTTCTGCTTTTGTCTCTCCTTTTTTGTAGAATCTCTTCACCAATACTCTCCCTTTTATGGATGGTTACTTTAATGAATATCTCTCTCCTTGGAAGTTTTCTCTCCCTTTGGATGTTCTTTTCTCTCCCTTTGACAATTTCTTTTCTTTGATGGATATGCACGATATTTCATATGGATATATCTCTCC
Organism: Thuja plicata; assembly: GCA_018584345.1. Taxonomy (NCBI): domain Eukaryota; kingdom Viridiplantae; phylum Streptophyta; class Pinopsida; order Cupressales; family Cupressaceae; genus Thuja; species Thuja plicata. The sequence continues at coordinate 1,233,037 of MU225691.1, forward strand.
CTTATATGATCATGATAGATATTTCATATTTGGATATCTCTCACCCTTTGACAAAAATGCTAAAAAAATATATATTCCTTTCCATCTCTCTTGTCTATCAGTAATACAGCTCTGTAGTAGCCAACAATTTCTCTGGTGTTCGGTGCAGATAAGTACCTTCTTGTACTGATGTATCATTACAGTCCATATCTTTGCTTGCATCAACATTATTGATCTTCTCATAATGTATAGGCTTATGCATCCTCCTTGTCAACTTAGTGACCAATAGACAAGGGTCGAACCCCTAGTCTCTTCCTCAGGTACTCAAATGTATCTTTTGGCAATGGCTTTGTGAATATGTCTGCTAATTATTCTTTCGATTGTACATATTCTAGTATCACCTCTTTCTCGTGTACTAGTTCCCTTAAGTAATGATACTTGATAGCAATGTGCTTTGTCTTAGCATGCATCACAGGGTTCTTGGAAATGTTGATAGCACTTGTATTATTACAATAGATAATTACTGGATCAAGGATTTCCATATTCATCCCTTTTAGCAATTACTTGATCCATGCAATTTTAGAGAAATTTGCAGTAGGAACCACATATTCTGCTTCTATAGTTGATTTTGATATGCATCCTTGCTTTTTGCTTATCCAAGTGACCAGTTTGTCACCCATAAAGAATTCTCCTCCTATTGTGCTCTTTCTATCATCTATGTTTCTATCCCAATCAACATCTGTATAGACTAGAAGCTCAAATTTGTAGTAGCAGCCACATATTCTACATCTGCAGTTGATTATGATATGCATCCTTGCTTTTTGCTTATCCATGTGACCAGTCTGTCACCCATAAAAAATTCTCCTCATATTGTGCTCTTTCTATCATCTATGTTTCCATCCCAATCAACATCTGTATAGACTTGAAGCTCAAATTTGCCTTCTTTATTATACCACAAGCCATAGTCTTCGGTATTCTTTAGATATCTTAGAATTCTTTTGACAATAGTTATGTGTGATTCCTTGGCATTAGCAGAGAATCTTTCAACTATTCCAACAACATGTGCTATATCTAGTCTAGTATGTACAACATACATTAGTTTTCCAATCATAGATCTAAATAAGGTCTGGTTTACCTCGGTTGACTTGTCTTCCTTTGTCAATTTACATTTGGTTCCCATAGGTGTTCCAAATGGTTTGGATTCCTCCATTTTGAATATATTCAAAACTTCTTTGATGTATTTGGATTGTGTGATGCATATGCCTTCATCTAGTTGAAGAATTTGTAGACCAAGAAAAAATTTGATCTCTCCAAACATTGACATCTCAAAATCTTTTCTCATTTCATCAGCAAATGATTTGCATAACATATCATTACCTCCAAATATTATATCATCAACAAATATCTCAGCAATCAAAATGTTATCATGAGTATCTTATTTTAAATACAAATTACTATTATCACTTGTTCTTACAAATCCAATACTTATGAGATAAGAGTTAAGTCTTTCATACCATGCTCTCGGTGCTTGTTTCAATCCATACAAGGCTTTATGTAGTCTACAAACCATATTCCTCTTGTTAGGATCAACAAACCCTTCTGGTTGTTCAATGTATACCTCCTCTTCTATTTTTCCATTTAGAAATGTAGATTTGACATCCATTTGGTATACTTTGAATCATTTGAATGCAGTATAAGCAAGTACAATTCTTACTCCTAGTATAGCAACGGGTGAAAAGGTTTCTCCATAGTCAATACCTTCTTCTTGTGCATACCCTTTGCATACTAATATTTCTTTGTTCTTGGTGACTTCTCCATTCTCATTTAGCTTGTTTCTGAATATCCATTTGGTACCAATGAAATTTTTTCATTTGGTCTAGGTACTAATGTCCATATTTTATTCTTCTCAATATTTTCTATCTCTTCATTCATTTCACTAACCCATTCTTCATTCCTAAGTGCAATATTAATAGATTTAGGCTCAAAATCACAAATCAAACATCTAGTGTTCAGTGACTTACTTCTTGTTCTCATTCTAGCTCTTTTGTCTCCTATGATTTGGTCTTGTGGATGGTGTCTTCTAAAATACTTGGAAAGTACTAGTTCAGATCTTTGTTCATCATTTTGATCATCATCTTGACCTTCATTTTGATTTTCATTTCTCGGTTCATCATTGTGAGAAATTTCCTAGTTTTTGGTGTGTGCAGCCTGTTGCTCAGTTATCTGTCACTAGGTAGCGATACACTGTTGCTCGGGCATAGTGTCAGGTTCTTCACTATAGAAAAATCTCTTGTAGTCTTCTGATTCCTTTCTGCTTTCCTCACCATTTTTCTCAGAAAATTCATCCACTTTGACATTTGCACTTTCAATGATTTTGTTTGAAGATTTGTTAAGACATTTATAAGCCTTGATTTTGGTAGAATAACCTAGAAATATTCCTTCATCACTTTTGAAGCCAATCTTTCCATTTCTATCATCTTTCAAAATATAACATCGACTTCAAAAAATTATAAAGTAACTTACAATAGGTGTGTATCCATACCATAGCTCATAAGGCGTCTTATTGGTGTCTTTCTTTAATTGAACTCAGTTTAATGTGTAGACAACAGTACTAACAGCTTCTCTCCAGAATGTTTGTGTGATACCTTTCTCAATCATCAGTGTTCTGGCACAATCAACAATGGATCTATTCCTTCTTTCAGCAATCCCATTTTGTTGTGGTGTTCTCGGTGCATAAACCTGTCTTGAAATTCCATGGTCATTACACAAGTTAGTGAATTCATCAGAAATAAATTCTCCTCCTCCATCTGACCTTAGACAATTTAGTTCCTTTCCACTTTGTTTTTCAACTATAGCTTTATAACATTTGAACATATTAAATGCTTTTGATTTCTCTTTTAAGAACATAATAGTCATCATTCTAGAATAATCAGCAACAAATAGAATGAAGCATCTATCACCATAATAGCTCTTTGTTCTCATTGATCCACATAAGTCAGTATGGACTAACTATAGAATAGAATTAGATGTGTAGGTTTTTCTCTTGAAACTAGGTTGTGTCAGTTTACCTTTTTGACAATTCTTACACATGACATGGTCAGGCTTTTACATGATCGGTAAGCCTCTTACCTTTCTCTTCTTTCTTTTCCTAACCATGTTGTCAAAATTCACATGAAATAATATTTTATGCCACAACCAAATGTCTTCATTTCTAGCCAATAAACAAGTGGTATTAATATCATCAAGAAAGAATAGGTTACCTTTTGTTTGTTCACAAATACCAATCAACCAAACTGATTCATTATAGATCTTTGCCTTTTTTTCACAAATGCAACTTGGTGTCTTGTGTTATTCAATTGTGAAACACTCAATATATTATAGTTAAGTCGTTTCATCCAATATGCATTTTCACATGTGATCAGATTATTCAACATGATTGTTCCTTTACCCTCAACTGGACAAGGTGAGTCATTACCCATTCTTACTGATCGACCATTATAATATTCAAAAGTTTCAAAATTTTCTTTATCTCCAGTCATGTGGTGAGTACTATGTGTGTTTGAATGTGACCTCTAAATCAGGCACAAACATAACATGGTCATTGCTCAATCATCGAATTGCAAAAATGAACATGAATTGTCCATTCCACAAATTTGATTGAATCGACTTGTTGCCTCCTATTTAGTTGGGTTTTTTCAATTACTCTCAGACCGAGAGCCAACAACCATGACCATTGCTAAAATGGAGGATTTTAAAGCATTATAAAAATTGAAATTGAAACTATTCTATGTGAGAAATGCAATTACAATCTAAGAATGAAAGTGCATATTTTAAGCTAAGAACTTGAAAAAGATGATAGAATTAAGCTATTTGATGTATAAGCAAACTAATTTCAGATGCAAAATGCGATTAACCTAGATGAGATCAAGCTAAATTATGCAACAAATGATTGAAAACATGAAAGAATTAAGACAAGATTTTGCTATAGTTTAGATACTCTCAAATTGCTCCTCTCAAATGAAGAAAATGAAGTCCATAATATAGAAGAACCTGGAAAGAGGATGAAGAGTTTCTTGGAAAGAAATGGCTAACTCTTCATCTCCATGGAGGAAGGTGAGAAGAAATTGAAATATTTATTTAATTAAATGAAGTAATTATTGCCACATGAGTGACTTTTCACATGGAATTATGGAATTCTTTTTGAGGATAATCCATTCAAATAATTAAATAATTATTCAATTCCTTTTTATGTGTATTAGCTAAAGGGGGTGGAATTAATTTAATTTAAAATCACTTAGGACTTTACAATAAAATTAATTAATCATAGGGATTTTTAGCTAATAAACCTTGAAAATGTAGGAATTAAATATAGTGTGAGATTTATGCAAATTCATGTTTTCTGCATTTGAGACTAAGTCAATTAAAGTCAATTAGGAAGAGAATTTTTCTAGTACAATAGGACTTTGATGATGAGAAAATGCACCAAAATTGATTAGAATTGTAAGGTGCCAATTTTGGGGGGTTACATTTTGCCCCTCTTTGAATTAATGTGCGAGCAGCGCGTTGATTCAAAGAATAGTCTGATGTGAAGATGAAGATTTTAGAAGTCTAGGTTAGGTTGCCAAGACACCGATCAGATCAAGAATTAGAATCATCTTCAGAATGAAGCATGATTCTCTGAATTCTAAGTTAGATTGTGAAGACAACGGTCCAAACAACACTTGAGAGAAGATCGGAATCGGGGTTAGATTGCCCCAATGTCCGCTGATAGCTAATGAAGATTTAGGACTATCTCTAGAATCAGGGCTAGATTTCCCCAATACAAAGTTTAGCCCTCTGAGATCCGAGTTAGGTTTCCCAGATAATAGTCTAAAAGAGCTTTTGAGAGCCATCTTTAGAATGAAGCATGACTTTCAGGAATTAGGGTTAGATTGCCCCAATACCCAATGAGATTTCAAGAATCATCTCGAGAATGAAGCTTGATTCTTGAGGATCTGAGTTAGATTGCTCAGATACCTAGAAAGATAAATGACAAGATGACAAGATACGAGGCATCAAGATGCCCCTAGAGATTCAAGATCATGGAATATCAAATTTTGACCATAAGGTACAAAAAACTGAATATGCCCCAAGTGATGAGATGCCCCTACCAATGGGGACTTTTGCTTCAAATCAGACTGATTTGAGAATGATGCGAAAAGATTCAATGATGCAATCATCCTACCCCCTCGGGAGAGAAATCAAAAGATGACACAACAAAAAGATGATTGACGACAAAAGATTGCAGATAGAAGCAAGATCAAATATCTAGAGAAATCAGAGATAGATCAAGAGAAGGCATAATCAATTTAGAGCGATCGGAAGGCCCTATTGACTAGGTTTGACCATAGTTGACCAAGTTTGACTAGAAATGACTAGAGCTGACTTTGATGAAAAGACTGTAGAAGCTGAGAAAATGATGACGAGAGATGATTCTGACAAGAAAGTGACGTCAGAATGTTGACTGCACAAGCATCCAATCACGTCGGTCCCAACAATTTTAAAACATGACTTTGAGCTGCTTAGGAGTGTCAGATTTTGATTTTGATCCCAAAAAAGATTCAAAACGGTCGATTTAGCCAAGGGTGCAATTTTCACAGAAAATAGAGCACTTTTGAAAATTAGGTCAAAAGCTATATAAGGCCCAGAGGGGTCATTTTCAAATCATTATTCACTTTTGACTTTAGAGATGGTGAGAGCTCAAGCTGACATTGATAGCATTCCTATGGATACACATCGATTCAAGCACTCCTGACGACACGACTGGCCACCGGAGTATGACGCACCTGTAAGTAATCAAAAAACTATCCTGTATTTCAAATTTTTATTGCTTTTTTTAGATCATTTTAGCATGTTTTTGAAGCTTTTTAAGTCTGTCACATTAAATTTTGCGTGAGGAAATAGTTCCCTCGCACTAGCCTAGGTCGCCCCTCCTGCGAGAAATTGGATTCCTCATGCGGATTAGGGCTTCTTCGCATGGGGCCCCTCTGCGAGCTCGCACGAGGTGCGCGTCGATGTCACACGAGATTTCATCGCTAGTGATGGAATCTCACGCGAAGAGAGATCCTGTCTCACGCGAAGTAGAAATATCGCGTGGGAAAATAGTTTCCTCACATGGGAATCCTTCTCATTCTAGAAAGTTATCATCCTTGATGTCATAGAGTCAACCAGTTAGAATGCCTTAGAACTATGTTTAGGATAGATCCATAGCTACATTTGTCATTATTTCTTGGAAAAACCATCATGTTGAGATACTGATCAAATGTCATCACTTTCTTTGCAGGTTGACTTCCCTGATATTGCATTTTGATCTCATCATCTTGCCATGGGTGAGTTGCTGTAGAGACTATCAGATGTTGATGGTGCCCATCTCAACAGGCTAGGTTTACCATATCTTCATGTTGCACCTGATATTTGGGTAAATCACGGTCTATTGCCCTTGTCAAGCGTTTCCATTCAGAGATGAACACATTCCACTGGCCGCAGGGGGAGATGACAATCACTCGTGAGGAAATATACAAGATCCTAAGAGTACCATTCCATGGGGCTCACATGGAGTATGATACCCAGCTGAGGATAGGTACACTGGCACTGAGGGAAATCTTCCAAGATGATCCAGTGATGGGTCGAGCTATCTCTTGGGAGGATTTGACGAGTAGGTACGGTGTAGATCATACACTGGTAGTTGTCTTGGTGTTGTTCTTGAGTTGCTACCTAGTACTGGATCAAGGTCAGCATGAATTGGAGTGCGGCTGGGGGGTTATGCTACAGTAGATGCTAGCTAGTCCAGCAGTGAGATTTGGATGGGGCGAGTGTATGCTCGTGCAGATGTATCACAAGATGCATGAGATAGTGTATTGGGGTGTACGTACTATGGCGGAAGGATTCATCATCCTACAGATTTGGGCCTGGGAGCACCTTCTCGTATGTTGGACAATTTTCCATGATACTCGACAGCCCTTAGAGCCATATATTTATAGATATGCAGGTCCCATGACTTAGCCACCATTGGGTAAGACATATCAGTGGCGAGCTCAGTTGGATGACATGGTAGCAGTTATATGGCGGCCATGGATAGCCACCGAGGTTTGGTATGGTGCATGACATGAGTTTCCACATATGTTTTTCTTGCATCCTTTGATCGGGCACACCATCAGTGTTATAGAGCGCTTCCTATTGACGCGATTCTTATGACAGTTTGGGAGACCGTAGGACGTCTCTCAGGAGTATTGTACATACGCCCAATTTGTTGATGAGATGAAGAAGGGATGGCAGAGACATTTAGACCAAGTCAGGAGCATGATAGATGCCCGGGTACCACCAGCTAGGTGGGATTATTTGGTAGGGGTGACAAATGTAGGGATGAAGCCTGCATATAGGGATCACATTTTAGCACACCCCTTCCCTAGATTTATAGATCTTGTGGACATGGGCCCACATGTACAGCAGGTGGTATAGCCACCACCATAGTAGCAGGCACAACAACTGCCACCTCAGCAGGCACAGTAGCCGCCACCTCAATAGAGAGTATAGATGAGGACCTCGCAGATTCCCATTCCTTCTAGACCTACGGGATTGGATGCAGGTGCAAGGAGCAGTGGTACTCAGGAGAGGTCCACTGATCAGGGAGAGGATACCATTATGGCTGATACTGTTAAAGTTGATCCACTGGCAGGGGGACATGTAGCACAACTATAGGAGGCTCTCAAGAGGAGCCGAGAGAGAGTGAGGCAGGCATAGAGGGAGCGAGATGACTTCCCCACACAGGTGATTGTCTAGGAGACTCGAGTGGCCAAGTGAGACCAAGAGATCCGAGGATTGCAGGAGGCACTGGCTAGAGCTCAAATAGAGGTGAGATATGAGGCTTCTCAGTCAGCCTATTACTATGCCACATACATGATCTTAGTTCCTGAGGTTGCGGACTAGGTTCTGCCATTTTCAGAGTATGCTGGGGCACAAACCGCTCCACATGCACCACCATAGGCACCTCCTCAGCAGAAGGCCGTGCCACCTCCTCCACCTCCTCTAGGTGGGAGTGGTTAGATGAGATATATGATATACATTGTACCACCATTTTGATATGCTGTGCTCAAGTAGCACCCTTGTACATTTGACTGATCGATATATATATGAGCTTGATTTTGGCATCAATGTACTTGTTTATATATTGCTTTTAAACTTGTATGTCTTGTGAGATGTTTCCTATATGATTAGATGTATAGATTAGAAATGTATGCCATGGATGAATATGCAAATGTTTATGCACATGTTTTATTGATGTATGCAATGATAGATGTTAGATGGATAAATGCTATGCATGATTTGATTTATGCTTATAATGGATGCACATGTTTATGGATATGTAAATGAAAATGAATGTATGGAAATGCAATGGTACTAATCATGTCATGTAGGATATTGCAATATACGACAGGTACTAACCAAAAGAATATGAATGAAGATCGAGAGCGAGTACTAGACACTTGTGCAGTCGAGAGGAATCCAGGACAAAAGATGAGGACCTTCAAAGAATGAGAAGACAATGAAGAGAGCACCAAAACTATCACGGTGCAAGCTTAAAATGTGAATGCAAGCCTAAGCTAAATGTAACCCTGGGACTTGGTTGTTGAACTCATCGCAAAATTATCATTATCGAGTATTTTGGAACATCGGAGTCAATACAATCCTTACTGGTGCCACTGTGACCATGATGATGTGGATATGACTTTCATTGGATAAAATGTAGGAAACGAACATAAGCACCAGGGTACAAAAGCCAAGATAACCTGAACATTGTTTCCCGTTTGATACAGTAAGAGTACACAAGTAAACAAATAGAGCAATAATAGTCAAGGAAATAGTTCCAACCTCCCCTTGGCGTACAAATAAACAAGATCGAGGGATGTGAGGCTTTCCCACCTTAATGCAGGAGCTCTTATCACATACACCCTGTTTATGTGACATTGTCAGATCATCAAAACTACACCAACAAGCAGTAGACAAAGAAAATATCAATGAAAACTATGAGAACAAACAACATACAAAGAAAGATTTAATCATAGCTTAGCATGTTTCAAAGTTTTTGAATATGTATGTGTTTAGGGTGTTGAAAAACACTATTGTGCTTGTGAGTGCATTGTGTTCGATTGCTATTGAGAGATGTTTATATTGTGATGTATCCAATGTGTGTTAAAAAACACAAATGTGTCCAAAGATAGTGTTGAAAAACACTATGTGATTGGGGTGTTTAGAAACACCAGTTTGTGCCAGTAGAGAGTTGTCCTTTAGAAATGACAAGATTATTGACTCGAGTGTAAACCAAAGATATGATCAAAGTGGGAAGCCATGCCCCCAAGTAGTGAACGGATTGATGTCAAATATGAAAGTAGCTAGTTGATGTGAGAAATATTAGTATTACAACGACAATAGGTAGACGCAGTGAGAATCACTGGTGACTGATGCAAGAAATATTCTCAAGAATAAAGATCAATATGAGATCTAGGCATCAATAGGCAGACTCAGTGAGAACCATAGGTGACTGATGTGAAGAGGAGAGAGACTCCAAAAGATAGGACAATTCCCCCTAGACCAAGAAGATTCCCCTGAGTGTGACCAATTTCAATCCATGTGAAGTTGAGCAAAATCTCAAAAATGACTGAGAGCAAATGCATGAGCGAGCAAACTACAGCAGGAAAGAAAACTAAAGCAGGAAAGCAGGAGAGAAAATTGCAAGAAAGCCAAGGGATGCCATGATTGATAGAGAATTGAAGAACAAGAGGCACCTATTTACTAGGTTTTCACCATCTTGGCAAAAATTCTATTTTTTCTACCATGACGCCTGTTTACCAGGTTTTCATCAATGACATATTTTTCTCTTTTTCTCTTTTGTTTTTGTATTTTTCATTTTTTCAATTTTTTTGGTATTTTTTATTTTTTTTATTTTTTTGGTATTATCAAGGTGCCTGTTTACCAGGTTCTCACCAGGATGATAGATACATCAAAGTGCCTGTTTGCCAGGTTTTCACTAAGATGATCATTTTTTCAGGATATTTTGCAATTTTTAGGATTTTCTCAGAATAGAGTATGTACATGAGCATTTAGAAGACATCTCAACTATAGAACTTCTTCAGATGAAG
>MU225691.1:1243240-1263462 GCA_018584345.1 Thuja plicata
TCATTTTTTCAGGATATTTTGCAATTTTTAGGATTTTCTCAGAATAGAGTATGTACATGAGCATTTAGAAGACATCTCAACTATAGAACTTCTTCAGATGAAGAGCATTGATAGGCTCTTTAAGTTGTTCACCCTTTGTGGTAGAGAGCTGGTAAGCGCCAGACCCAAATACTGCAGTGATAACATACAGACCAAGCTAGTTTGGTTCAAATTTTCCTTTTTGGACCCGCTGCTATTGATTCTTGGGGATCTCTCTCACGACGAGATCACCCAATTGGAATTCTCTTGGTCTGACCTTCTTGTTGTAACTCTTAGATATTCTCTTCTGATATGCTCGGAGATGATCGAATGCCAATTTTCAATGTTCATCCAGTAGTTCAAGCTCTTGAAGCTGAGATATTTTGATATCATCATCAGTAATGAGGCCCCTTAGAGAGACTCGCAAGGTAGGAATCTCAACCTCAATAGGAAGTACTACATCAGCACCATAAACTAGAGAAAATGGCGTGGCCCCTTTTGGTGTCCGTATACTGGTGTGGTAAGCCCATAAAGCTGGATTAATCTGGAGATGGCAGTCTCATCCAGATTTGTGTACTGTGCGGTGTAAGATCATGAGAGTAGTTTTATTTGAAGCTTCCGCCTGTTCATTACCCTGGGGATAATAGATAGAGGACCGGTGCTGAATGATTCTGAACTTAGTGCATAAATCTATTAGATCCTTGTTCTTGAATTTCCCCCCATTGTAAGTGATTATTGATGAGGGTACACCATATTTGTAGAGGATGTAATTCAGTATAAACACAACCACAGACTTGCCATCAGCTATAATGAGCGGCACTGCCTCGACCCACTTGGTAAAATAGTCTATAGTAGTGATGATGTATTTATATCCCCTTGAAGAATATGGATGTATCTGACCCACCAAGTCAAAGGCCCACTATTGAAATGGCCAAAAGATGACAAAATGAATGAGTTCCTTGGCAGGAGCATGCATCATGTTTCCATGAAGCTGGCACTGTTTACAACATTTAGTAAATTGTATAGCTTCTTTTTCCATATCCGACCAATAGTAACTAGCTCTAATAAGTTTACGAGCTAGTGTCAGACCTTTTGAGTGAGATTTGCAGATGCCTTCATGCACCTCTACTAACGCACGCTTAGACTCATCAAGTTCTAAACACCTAAGGAGGGTACTGTCTAGACCTCACCTATATAAGTCATTAGCTACGATGACAAATCGTGAAGCACTGCGGATGAAGTGACATTTCTCATTTTGAGTGTAAGTGTCAAGAATAATTTGGTCACAAAGGTAGGAGTAAATATGATGGTAGCGGGATGAGTCATGTCCAATGACTAAATAGATCATTCGGGATTCAGGGGAATTATAGGCAGGGTGGCATAACATCTCCACTAGGAATTCATATCTAAAGTCATTTTCTGGCATTTGTAACATGGAAGCCAGAGTAGCCATGGCATCGGCTGCTTTATTATCTTCCCTTGGAATTTGATGGAAAGTAACATGTGCAAAGTATTTCTTAATATCATCAACCATCTTTTTATAAGGCACCCGTTTTTTGTCTTTTGTTTGATAGATGTCATTCACCTGATTAATAACCAACTATGAATCTCCAAAGACCTTTAGCTCATCGACATGCCATTCAATAGTGATCTTTAATCCATTAATCAAGGCTTCATACTCAGTAGTATTATTTGTGCAAGGAAACATCATTTTGTAAGCCTTTGGTAATGAATACCGCTGAGGTGTAATGAACAAGATTCTGACGCCTGACCCCTACTGGGTGAATGATCCATCAAAGAACATGGTCCATGACTGATGTGTGAGAAGCATGATGGATTCATCTGGGAACTCGATCCTTAATGGTTGATGGTATATAATAGGTGCCTTAGCCAACTGATCTGCAATTGATTTCCCTTTGATAGATTTTCTCTCAACATATTCAATATCAAATTCACTAAGGAGCATGACCCATTTAGCTAGTCTACCTGTGAGGGTAGCTTTACTGAGTAAGTACTTTAATGGCTCAATTTTTGCAATGAGCCTTGTAGTGTGAGTAAGCATGTAGTGTCGTAACTTCTAGGAAGCGAACACCACCGCTAGGCAAGCTCTCTCAATGACAAAATAATTCATTTCATAGGAGACCAATGTTCTACTGATGTAATAGATTGCTCTTTATTTATGGTTCTGATCTTCTTGAGCCAATAGAGCACCCAGAGATGTTTCTATAGCTAAGATGTATAATATTAATGGCTTCCCATGAGTAAGAGCCATTAATATAGGTGGATTGGCCAGATATTGTTTGATTTGTTGAAAGCCTTGTTCACATTCTTTATTCCATTCATAGGTCACACCTTTATGTAGAGTTTTAGTAAATGGTTGTGACTTGTTAGCTAGCTGTGAAATAAAGCACCGGATAGACTGAAGCCAACCTTGAAGCCCTCTAATTTTTATGATATTGCGAGGTGGAGGCATTTCCATGATAGCTTGCACCTTTGCAGGATCCACCTTGATTCCTTTCGCGGAGATGATATAACCAAGAAATTTTCCTGAAGTTACTTCAAATGCACATTTCTTAGGATTAAGATGCAGTCTAAATTTTTCCATATGGTCTAGTATAGGACCTAGATCAGTAAGATGTGCTTTCCTGTCCATGCTTTTAGAAAGAAAGTCATCAACATAGTCCTCTATTGTCTTATGCATCATGTCATGAAATATGGTAGTAACTTCTCTCTGATACATGGCTCCAGCATTATTGAGACCAAAAGGCATAACATTCCAGTAGAAAGTGCCCCATGCACAAGTGAAAGCAGTGTTTTCTTGGTCCTCTGGTGCAATTTTGATTTGGTTGTAACCAGAAAAACCGTCCATTAAGGAGTACATTTTGTACCCTACTGTCATATCCATGATCATATCAATGTTGGGTAGTGGGAAATCATCCTTTGGACATGCCTTATTTAAGTTCCTAAAGTTTGTGCAGACTCTGATAGATTTTTCATGCTTCAACACTGGAACTATGTTGGAGATCCATTCCGCATATTCAATTGCTCTGATGAACCTAGCTTTTAGGATTTTCTCTAGTTCTTCTTTGACAAGTAGAGCCACATGTGGATGCATCTTTCTAAGTTTTTTCTTGATTGGTTTTACTCCAGGAGCTATTGACAGGTGATGCATGATAAGATCAGGATCCACACCAGGCATGTCAGAGTATGTCCATGCAAAGTTTATCTTTTTCTCCTTGAAGAAATCTATGAATTCTTTGAGTTCTTCTACAGACAATGATTTAGCCACATGGATAATGTGTGGATGTTCTTCTATTCCCAGATTTACCGGCTGAGTTGGCTCAATTAGCACTGATGAGCGTTCCTGGAAAAGACTCAAAAGAACATCAAGTATCTCATCCTTAGGCACCTTGAAGTGGTTTTTACCTTCGAATACGTCTATTATTTTTACTTTTTTTGGCTCTGACACTGCCACAATGTGGTTTTCACCATCAGAGCACCTATTTTTTCTTCTTTTGATTTTATGATTAAGATACTTGATATCAGCCTCGGTCATGTTTACACTTTCTTCACTAGTGGAGGACATTACAGGTTCAACAACATGAAGGTAGTAGGCTAGAGCATAGTCTAACTGGAATGTGAGGACTTCATTGGATGAGGAAGGGGAATTCCAGTCTATTAGCTCAGGATATTGGAGTGAGAGAGAAGTGACGGGTTCAAGTGCATTCATGGTATAATCATCGAAAGCGCTAACTAGTAAGCTGAGACCTAGAGCGATCTCATCCAAAGGTCCCCTTTGACTCCTAGCGATCGTAGTAGAAGACATGTTAACATTTATGGACTCGGACTCATTAGACCTTTCACTAGACTCTTCACCTATGTTGAGAATCTTTTCATAGGATCCTTCTAAAAGACTATTGAACTCATATTCATGGGAATCTATGTCTGAACTCTGACTGGGATGTTTGCACCATGAAGGTTTCAGAGTTCTTGTGACACCAGCCTATTCTTGCGCAAACTGTTCTTGGAACTGTGGTGGTATGTATCATCCACCTTGGAAACTAGGATCTTGTGACACTTTCCATTGTTTGTATGTCAGATTGCTGAATGGAATAGTGACATTGGAGTCACTGCTAGCCTTGGCTATAATGGCATGTATCATGACATCATCTGGCTTAGCAAAGAATGCTTCCAGGTCTGGAGGAATAGGATAAGGAAATCAATCCTCATCGGAGCTATCTTCTGTGGTGTCAACTATAGTTGTGCCTTCAGGGTCTGGTGAAGGATATAGTTTTGGCACAAATTTGTTAATCCCTAGATGGAACGGGATCTTCTTGATACCTAAACTAGTTGTATCTTTCATCTTTTGACCCATAGCTTTAATAGGTTCAACTAACCCATTACCATTCACCCCTATTGGACCACTCCCTTTGTATCCAAAGCGTTTCATGATTTTAAGACCTTCACTGTTGGGATCTAGTTCATGAACTGGGGTAGTCTGTTCAGATATGTTCTTTCCTTTGTAAAGCCAAGCTTTAATAGCTCTTTCCTCATCTTCATCTTCTAGTGGTGTTGAAGCTCGTACAAAGACACCATCATAAACTATTTCAGGAGGAGCAGTAGAAGGTTTATTGTTCTTAAAAGGTCTCTCGTAAGAACGAGGAGACAGAGGTAGAGCTGCTAATGATAGCACAGGTTATATTTGATACCACCCATGCCCATGTCTTTGATTTTCAAATTTTGTTCCATGTCTCTAAGCTTGGCATCACAGAATTTTGTGTATTCTCTGTTAGTAGGAACAAGACTATTAGCTGACTGTGTGAGCACATTACAAGAACAACCCATATTAGCAGGAACCGTCACTTCTACACCATGAAAAGGAAACTTGATGCACTGATGATACATAGAGGGAATCACTTGCATTTCATGTATCCACGGTCTTCCTAACAAGATGTTATAAGGAAGTGGAAGGTCTAGCACTTGACATGTGACATCTCTTTCAACCGGTCCGACATGAATGGGTAGCACGACTAAACCTTTAGAATTTCTCTCTTCTTCATCATAGGCCTTAATAGTAATTCTCTTGCAGGAATCTATGTGATCTTCATCATAACCTAGCTGAGAAAGAAAGTGAGCAGAGAAAATGTTGAGGCTAGCACCATTATCAATAAGGACGCAGCGAACTAGTTTTTTGCCAATCATGACCTCTATATGCAAAGGAGCGTTATGCGGGTGACTAATCGAGTGGTCATCTTCTTCTGAGAAGAAAAAATAGTGTGGTGAAGTAAAGTGACCCACCATAGATTGAAATTGATCAAGATACATGTCTTTGGGGATGTTAGCCTCTGCAAGGGCTTTATCCAGAATCTGCCTATGAGCAGGCGAGATCTTCAACTGCTCAAAGATGGTTATTTGAGATTTGGTTCTTTGAAGCTAGTCGAGAATGCTATAGCTAGCAGTATGAGGTGTGGGGACCACTTTCATGGTCTTGTTGGTGGGGCTAAAAACATCTTTATCCGTGGTTTGTTTTGGTGCAGATGTAGTAGCAAGAGGGTCAGGACCCTTGAGAGTGATCTTAGTGCGGGATCTGGTAACAACGTTTGCACAATCCTAAGATGTTTTAGATTCAGACGAGCAAGACCCAGGGCCTCTCAAGATAAAAAGGGTCTTAGGCTTAGCAACATCCCCACTCCCCTTAGTAGTAATCACATCACAATACTCCACTTCAATAGGTTCATTCATGTTGATGACATTATCATAAGTGGTATGTGTGTAGTTAACCTTGGCATTGTTGTTCTTAGTATTGGAAGACTCACCTTTCTCATGAAAAGGAAAGGGATCTTTAAATGCCTAGTGATCTAAATTCTTATTATGATTTTCCACAACAATAACCTCATTATCAATTAGATCTTGGACCTTATGGCACAACTGAAGACAAGTAGCAGTCTTATGACCCTTGTTTTGGTGATAGTCACAGTATGCATTGTCGTTCCACCAATGGGGTCATGATTGTGGATCATATAGACATTTTTTCAATGGAGTGAGATTTGATTTTGCACCAAAGTCTTGAAAACTACATCAAGCAGTTCTCCCAAGGAAGTAAATTCACGCTTGGGACGAGGGGCCCAAGGTTTGTTACTAGAGAATCTAGAAGGTGGTTGAGTGTTTGTTGTAGCATTTTCAGTAGTTTTAATCGCTTGTATACTAGAAGTGAGATTGAAAACTAGTTTTGAAGGAGTCGGGGTCACATTATCAACCACTCCATCATTCACAATGTCCCTATTCTTGTTGAAAAACTTCCCTTAATGTTTGTTGAAAGAGGAGCAACCTTGTTTGTTGTCTTTGTATAAAGTCAACTCCCCTTTCTTAACCATAAACACCTCTATCCTCACAACTTTCCAAATCATCCTGTCAGAATTAAGGGAACCTTGAAGTTGTACCTGATACCCAAAATCAGGAGTGAGATTGTCCAAGAAGATATCGAGTTTCTCAGATTCGGGTATTTTACGAGGGTACTTGGTGCAAATTTGTCTCCATCTCTGGAGAAATGTCAGGAATGGCTCCCCTTGTCTTTGCTTGAGATTGCAAAGGTATTTGATGTTGATGGGATGTTGTATATTGTGAGAATAATGCTATATAAAGAGATTGAAAATCTCATCAAAAGTCTTGATGCCGGTGGGTAGTCGAGAAAACCACTCCATGGAAGGTCTACCTAAACTTCGGGGAAAGAGACACATCAAATAGGTTTGATCATGAATGAACTCCATAGATAGGGCCCCAAATTCTCTCAGATGATCCTGAGGATCAGTGGTACCCAGAAACTTATCATACTTAGGGAGTTCCACACCTTTGGGAAAGGGTGGCATATGAAGAATCCTATCAAAAGGAAAAGGACAGATGCTCTCCATCATGAATTATTGTGTGGGTTTTTCCTTTTCCTTCATAAGTTGGCTAATTTAGTTTTGCATAGCTTGAATCATCTTTTGCAATTTGTTAGTCTCAGTATCTTCTTCTTTAGCCACAAGTGTTTCCACTTGGAAGTTTGGGGGTAGCTTAACTCCTTGTTTTGCCAAATCTAGAAGAGATTTCTCTTTATCTTCTACAAGGAGAATTCCCATCATCTTGATAAGATCCTTATTAGATTTTGAAACATCTATGTCATTTTGAGTTATCGGCTCATCATCATTACTGAGGATCTCATAAATGCTTTGACTCTGATCTTGACCCTGATCATGTGGAGGAGGACGATGGTGATGCTGCTCCTCTTGTTGACCTTGATCATTTTGAGATTGGTCATGGACCCCACTGTATTCACCTTGTAGGTAATCGAAAGGAGTTGTCATGTCATTGATGTGGGATTGTGTTGTGTGCAAAGCTTCAGTATGAGTGTGAGTATTGAGCTGAGAATTCATGGTCCATGTAACTTTTGGCAGATCAAAGGGGTTAATAGGATCAAAAGGATTGATATGTTCAAAAGGATCACTAAGGTAGTGAGGATCGTCAATAGGGTCAACCCAAACAGGTGACTTTCTGAAGCTTTTTTGATCTGAAAGAAATGGGTTTTGTTGATCTTGAAACAAGGGATTATATCACAGCTGGAACATTGGTTTTTTATTTAGACTGGGATCTATACTGAATGGGGAGGAGGAACATGAGGATCCATCTTGAATATCAGATTGAACAATGGGTTCAGAATGACCTTTTCCTTGATTACGAGGTTTACTTCTACCTCTCTGGAACCACAAATGGGAAATATATTGCCACTTCTAGTCGTAACAGGCATAAACAAAGATGAAGTGAGAGAGAACTTATGATCCAACTCAGAAATCTATCTCTAGAAATAACAAAAATGAGATAATAGGCTAGAACAACCAAGATGTGAAATGCACCCGGCACAAATCGTCAAGAGTATGGCTAGAACAGCCAAGATGTGACTATTGCATCGCAAGGTACAAAAGAACAGAAAGGTATGATAGAGAGAAAAGAGATAAAATGAGTTTGAGAAAGAATCAGTCAGTTTGCAACTCAAGACAATCAGTTTCAGACTCCAGACAATAGGGAAACAGGCAATCAGATCTCAAACAAAAGTTAGTTCAGGCAAAAAACTCATTAGTCAACGAGAAATAACTCACTGTTTTAGGACACCAGAGGATAGATTCCAGTGAGAAAGTGTTGTTTTGCACGAGGAAACTTGTAATTGTGCGTGAGAAAATGAAAGATCGCATGAGGAAGTACTCAGTTTCTGAAATCTCGCATGAGAAAACTTTAGATTTTGATAAACCAACTCAATTTTTGAGACAAAAATCAGATTTTGAGACACAGTCAAGACTGTTCTCTGAAAAAATTTCTAGATTTAGGGTAGTTTTATGATAGTTCAGATCAGAAAACTCAGTTTGAATGTGACAGGCAATTGTTAACAAGCACAAAGTTTTGATCAGACAATAGTGACACAAGAAGTAGTCGCAAATAGTTCTACCAAGGACAAAGAAACTTGACAGAATCATGGGAGTATTTGTTTAATCATGATTGGATAGTTTAAGACTCAAAACAAACAATTAGTTATCCATACAAAAAAAATGGTAGAGAAGACAAAATCTGTGCCTCACTGTCTTATGTGTATGCGTGCACCTCACACAGCAGTGTCACCCTCGAGAGAGCACCTGTGTTTTTGGTGTTTCCAAGGACTCAACAATATATGTTTGAAGGTTACCCTTAAAGCAGGGGCTAGTGTCAAATACCATCTCAAGCATCCAGTGCATACCTATGTTGAGAATCTAGGGGAGCGATTCTTCCCCCTCCCTGCGCACAGATTATGTCTTCTTTCAGAGGTGATCCGGGTAGGCATCTAACTAAGAAATTTTTTAGTGGGATTTTGTTCACAACAACCTTCGGTACCCCTAATATAGGGTTGGGACCTCGTGGCCACACCAACACTTGAAAGTCATACACCCCTGCAAGTAGAGCTAGGAGTGGCACCACTCAATACAACAGACAAGGCTTTCTCATGATGATAGTCAGAATCATGAGAAAGAAGTTACCATGGCTTTGGAGTCTTTGGACTCAACAAAGAATACTTTATTATAGTGAGGCAAAATCACCGGTGATAGGTGTGTACTCACTTGGGTCATTCCCGGAAGTTCAACTTTCGGCAGGCCCTCTAAAGGTGACACAAAACTTGGCTTGGATTCGAGGGTCAGATTTTCTGATTCTCTCAAAGAGAGAAGAGCATACTTCTCTACCTCTTCACCTTACCCAAAAACGCAAGACATATTCATCACCGAGATAACTCTTCTCCAACCAATTCACAAGCCTTTGGGTTTTTGATTCTCTCAAAGAGAGAAGAGTGTAATCCCCTAACAAGTAAACATGCTAAAGGTTCATTAATATTTCCTTGCTTCCCTAGGTCTCCATCATGCTAGAAATGTTTTGGTCTCGGATTCATCCATGGGCATCACTTCCATGTAATGAAGAGCCTATTCCCCTATTTTTCTATCAAGATTCCTAAGAAATTTTAACAAGGCCCTATTTATACTATGTGAAGAAAGTGAAAAAAACAAGCACAATGTTTTTAGAATAATCTTTGACAATCGTCCTGCAAGAAAACCATTACCAAGTTTGTATCTTTGTCAAGCAACCTGCAACCCACTGTTATGCTGTCAGAAAAATTAGAAAGATAAAAAATAGAAGGATGTTAGAATGATCAAAAAAAAATTTGAAACAGTACTTGCAAAATAGTAAAACTTTAAAAAAATGGCCCCGAGTCTTGCGCGAGGAAGTACAAGACTTCCCATGAGGAATTGCAAGGCTTTGCATGAGGAAGTACAAAACTTCACGCGGCCTGCTCAGAATTCTCATGCGATAATTTGTACATAGAAAAGTACGACCGTATGGTAGAGCACAGAATTTTATCATAAAAGTTTTCGAGAGTGAGGTCAAAAATCAATTTTCTGCCCCACGGTGGGTGCCAAAATGTGTGTGTCTGAATGTGACCTCAAAATTAGGCACAAACACAACATGGTCATTGCTCAATCATCAAATTGCGAAAATGAACATGAATTGTCCATTCCACAAATTTGATTGAATCGACCTGTTGCCTCCTATTTAGTTGGGGGTTTTCAATTAATCTCAGAACGAGAGCCAACAACCATGACCATTGCTAAAATGGAGGATTTTAAAGCATTATAAAAACTGAAATTGAAACTATTCTCTGTGAGAAATGCCATTACAATCTAAGAATGAAAGTGCATATTTTAAGCTAAGAACTTGAAAAAGATGATAGAGTTAAGCTACTTGATGTATAAGCAAACTAATTTAAGATGCAAAATGCCATTAATCTAGATGAGATCAAGCTAAATTATGCAACAAATGATTGAAAACATGAAAGAATTAAGACAAGAATTTGCTATAGTTTAGACACTCTCAAATTGCTCCTCTCAAATGAAGAAAATAAAGTCCATAATATAGAAGAACCTGGAAAGAGGATGAAGAGTTTCTTGGAAAGAAACGGCTGAATCTTCATCTCCATGGAGGAAGGTGAGAAGAAATTGAAAGATTTATTTAATTAAATGAAGGAATTATTGCCACATGAGTGACTTTTCACATGGAATTATGGAATTATTTTTGAGGATAATCCATTCAAATAATTAAATAATTATTCAATTCCTTTTGATGTGTATTAGCTAAAGGGGGTGGAATTAATTTAATTTAAAAGCACTTAGGACTTTAGTATTAAATTAATTAATCATAGGGATTTTTAGCTAATAAACCTTGAAAATTTATGAATTAAATATAGTGTGAGATTTATGCAAATTCATGTTTTCTGCATTTGAGACTAAGTCAATTAAAGTCAATTAGGAAGGAGAATTTGCCTAGTACAATAGGATTTTGATGATGAGAAAATACACCAAAATTGATTAGAATTGTAAGGTGCCAATTTTGGGGTGTTGCAACCAATATCAATAATCTAGACATCATTTTTACTAACCATAGATATGATTGTAGTCTCAACATACCTTTCTTCTTCGTCTGAATCATCCTTCATAGAAACAAATACCACCTCAATATCTTCATCAGACTCGGTGTCAGTATTTTTAGCTTTGTTCTCAGCCAGGTAATAGGCTTTCTTTCATTTTTCCTTGTAGTCTCGGTTATCTCTTTTGTCAGATTGTCGGTTGCTTCGGTAGTCTTGGTCATCACCTATGTCAAACTTCTTTTCACAAGAGCTGTCATTGTTTCTGTCTTCTTTTCTCTTGTTAGGGCATCTAGCAACAAAGTGTCTAGTTTTTTTTCACTTAAAACACACCAATGGTAATTTACCTTTGTATCTACCTTTGCCTCTTTGCAATCTTCTAGCCATTAGTGCTTCAATTTCATCAAGTTATTGTTCATCACTATCACTTTTTCTATCATTTATCATAGTGTGTTTATGACTTGATTTACTTATTTTTAAAGAAGATTTGAATGCAGACTCAATAGTTGGTAAGACACTGTTGTCAAATTTATTTATCTCAAATGAAATAAGTATACCAATCAAACTATCAAGAGTAACATTGTTATTTTCTATTGCTCTCATTTCTTGTATTGCAGGCACTCTAATAGCATAAAAATGTAGTAAGGTTCTTAGAATTTTACTTACCATTGTTTCTTCTTCATGTACACCTCCTACTCCTTGGATATCATTTACAACCTCTTTGATTCTGCTACTATACTGAGTGATGTTTTCTCCTTCTTTCACTCTTAGGTCATCAAACTTTCCTCTTAGGCTTTCATCTTTAGCCCTTAGCACATTTTTATCTCCTCCATGTACTAGCTTGAGTTTTTCCCATATTTTATTTGCAGTGGTGCATGATTTGACATCTTCAAATTTAGCATCGGAGAGTGAGGAAGGAAGTTCTATCATCATAGAGTTGTGTTCATGTTTCTCTCTCAATTGATCAACTGTCAGAGGTCTAGTAGGTAGAAAAAATTCAGTATCCAAGTACTGTGTGACATCATTTCCAATACCTGATAGGTGGAGTCTTATCATGCTTTTCCATGATGCAAAGTTGTCTTTGTTCAACTTAGGCACATCCCTTTTTCTCATCTTGTGATCTTTAGCTTGAGTCTTACAACTCTCTTCCAAGCACAAAAGCTCTGATACCAATTGTTAGAATAACTGAGAGGGGGGGGGTGAATCAATGGCCTCAAAGATTAATCCAATAATCCAACCAAAGATTATATCACATATATAAAACCTCTAGTTATCTTCATTCCTAGAAGATGTATGCCTTGTGTAAATCCAACATATATATTGCTCGGTGATTATACTATTTATCCTTTTCTTAAGCTTTACCGAATAGTAGTTTATCTTTTCCTAGCCTTTACTAAATATTAGTAAATAAACTTAGTGTTTACCAATCAATCTTGTTTTAGTAAAGTGTAAAGAAAAACATCAAAGCAATGAACCATATACACATTTGACACATGGATTTTTAACGTGGAAACCCTATTAAGGGAAAACCCACTTGGGACTGGTAACCCAAAATTTTTACTCTTCTGAAGTGAGCTTGATAAAGAGCCAACCCTGTTAAAGGTTACAAACACACTATTAAGTGCGACCTTGTTAGAGGATTTAAAACTAACAGTTTTTCACTTGACCCAACATTCACTATTTTGTCAACATGAAAACCTTTTAATACTCCTTAGGATGTATCTCAATATAATAAGGATGGTTAAATCCCACTTGGTTAAGAGATTTTCTGAATCAATGGTCAAACTGAAATAGTAAATGATTTGTTCATTAATACAACTTTGAATTTGCAGATGTTGAGATCTATTGTAAGTCCATAATACATCTCTAATTAATATGCTCTTCAATTCCTTTGCTCCCCTCCTTGTTCTTTCTGCTCGGTGAATGTTGTTGCTTCTCTGTTGCTTGGTGTCTGTAGAATTCTTGGCTCTGTCATTCAGCCTATATGATCAGATCTGCATGAAGACTTATAGCTTCACTAGAATTATATTCAGCATCTCTCTTTTACATAATGAATTACTTGTCTCTTTATATAGACATGATTTCACTGTTTACATTCCTTTTCTTTCTTGTTCTTGACGTAGATAGCTTTCTTGATCCGTAAATATCGCCATGCATTGCTTTAATATTTAAAATCATATCTTTAGATTTATTCCACAAATCTCTCCTTGTTTTCTGTGCTTTAAATCTCCTTCTTATCCTTAGTTTATCTAATCGATGAAAACAAAGTAATCAATCAGTTAACTCTATATTTAGCTCCTTCCAGCTAAGTATTTTGTCATTTCCTAAGTCCAGTTCTGATCGGTGATCAAGTCTTAGTTTTCTTGATCATTGACTCTAGTTGTCCTTGGGCATCAACATTGTCTGTTGGTCAACACTCTGAATTGCTCAGGGTTTATTTTAGTTATGCTTAGGGTTGTGGTGCTCAAGATACACTATGACTGCTCGGGGTTCTCTATCCGTCGGTGTGCACTATCCGTCGGTGTTTACTGTCACTCAGTGTACACTGGATTTATATGTTTACCGATAACATTAAATTTATCTCTTTCATTTGTTGAATTCTATGACAATATGTATATGACCAATCATATTATATCTAGTTGACATCAATGACAATACAATACATTAGCTGATTTAATGTCTTGCATTTACTTTCTGCAGCTCGGTGATCATCAACTTAACATCTTCAAACATTCAATTAGTTATAGTTTATCAATAATATACCACCTATTTTGGTGGGAAAACACACTTATATGAATGTAATTGGAAGTAGTTATATTGATATTGGGGATGGAGCCTTCAACATTTTTTATGAGTACCTCACTTGATAAAAAAAATCTCTATTTCATCAATCAAATCACTCAAATTGGAGAAATAAAGATTGTGGATTTTGCTCCTTATTTAGTTATCATTAAAGAATTTGAGAGTAGAGAGGTCATTGCTATTGGATTTGTGGATCATGCATCTCAATTATACTCCTTTTTTTGGATTTTATTCATAATGATGGTTGTGAGGCCTAACCCTGACCCTTCATAGTGTAGCTAACATTTTCTTATTTTGATTATCATGATGATACACTATTTTGATATATTAGACTCATTTGGACAGTGACTTCATATCATTAGACCTTACATGATGATTTTTATATTATATTGATGATGTTAGGATATACTTTATATGTTTTGATTTACCGATCTGATTACGTAAAAATAGGTTTTACAAGGACCCAAAAAATTTCAAAAAAAGTATTACAGATATTCAATAAAGTACAACAACAACTGTGCCATAGCACCCAGAAAGGAAAGCCAAAAATCCTAACCAACTAACAGCCTAACTAAAAAAAGTCCCACAAATCTTCAAAAAATAACAGGGATAGAAAGAAAAAAAAAAGGATAGGCCCAAAAAAGGACAGCTACATGCCATCCATAATACCCTATGCATGAATAACCATTATATGCATCTGATTGATAGAGTTCTTGAGGTCTTCAGTATCTTTATCTTCCTTTAAACTCAGCTTCCTAGTACTAGCCCCGCATGAGTTTACCAAGTGATCCCATGGTATCCTTCACCTCTTTGCCATCATTTTCCCCTCTATCTTATTCCAGTTTTTCCATCAAGATCTTCACATGCCCAGTATACACTTTAAGGCTCACCAAACATTTCTCCCTTATCTTCCACACCGTATCCTCAAGTTTTTCCACCTTGTTGTTCAGAATGTGGATTTTCCCTGCACTGTCTTCTTCCACCTCCCTATTATTTATGTCCTTCAGATGTTTTTCCATATTGCAAACTTTGTTCACAATTTCCACCTGGGCTTTAGATCTGCCAACCGCATCTTTCATTTCCTCTAGGAAGACTGCAATAGGTTTCTCACCAATGCTAATACTTTTAATGAGATTGATCTCATCTTTCATTATTTCCATTTGCTTTTTCATGTTAGCATTATCATCTAACATTTTACCCAATGTACCGGTAAAATCCACAAGACAATCCTTGCTTTTCTTCATATCATCAGACACATAAAATTTACCTGTTTCCTCATTATTCTGGGAATCTTTTACCTCATCCTTTATTGCATCTTTTATAATTCTTTTGATAGGTTCCTCCTTCATCTTATCAGCATCCTTCTGGTCATTAGTCTCTATTTTCCTTGTGGGGATTTGATCCGCTTCTTTTCCATCTTTTTTATCCTCCCTATTCTCTTCCCCATCATCCTCCCCGAGGTTAACCTCGATATTATTCTCCTTCTCCATTGCATCCTCCTCATCCAAGGACAACACAATTTTTCTCTTGCTAGGGTTTTTATCTTTCCGGTTACTCTTAGTTTTGATGCCCGTAGCTTCCCCCTGTTTTCTTTTCTTAGCCTCTTTTTTTTTTGTCCTCATACTCTTCATCCTCTATTTCCTTCTCTATTTCAGAGTCCTCCATCATAGGCTTCTTCTAGTTATTCTTGGAAGAAATACCTTTTTTAGCTTTTTTCTTACTTATTTTACTCCCCTCTGGAGTATCATCATCAGTCTCCTTCTCTGTCTCAGAGCCCTCCACAATAGTCTTCTTCTAGTTTTCCTTAGACAAAGAACCCTTTTTATTTGTATTTTCAGGAGTTTTGTACCCCTAAGGGTCTTCTTCATCCTCTGTCTCCTCCTCATACATGCTATCTTCCTCATCACCTTCCATTTCTTCCTCATCCCTCTGATTTTTTTTTCAGCAGAGGTCTTTCCACCTTTTTTGTTTTCAGAAGATCATAAATTAAAAGCATAAGACCTTGGTGAGAGGCATGATCACCCTTTGGGTCTTTCTACAGACTATTAATAGTAAAATCCAATGAACTAAGCAGATAAAAGGGCAAACTAACTTTCACATTATGTCAAATGATCCAGAAGCATGAAATAATGTCCATAGGCTCGGGTAAACCTACCATCGAGCGTAATGTAGCTAATGATCACATAGAGCACATACCTCCACAACCTAGATATTCACTTAGGGTTATGATAGGAAGTATCCACCTTAACCAACATGGCCTTCTTTTCATCAAACTCTAGAAATTTCTCCCATGCTTTATCAGAAATAGCTTTGTCTCTGTAGAAATTAAGCCCCTCCATACCCATACCAGTAGCCTCACCTATAATCTCCTCCGTGACTTCCATGTACTGGTTTCCAACCATCACTTTACCATCTTTCCAAGTCTTGAAAAATGCCTAGAAACAGTAGGGTTTCTACCATGAAGCCACTCCAGAAACACTGCCATCCCACCATCCTTTAGAATCTTCCAAACTTTTTTCATTTCTCTCCATTCATCACAGTTAGCAGGCTCAACACACTTCTTACTGCCACCCATCTTATCCCTCTGGTGTGAATTACTATCTCTGTGATAGTTCTTAAAAATTTCATTAAGAATATCACTAGTCTCTCTCAGTATTGCCAAATACACCCAGAATCCATGCCACATCCAACTCCTAATCACCACTAAGTACTTGCGCCATAGTTTGCAATAATGACATTTCACTTCCGCATTAAAAAACTTTATTAGACTTACCATTTATGACCTTTTTCTGTCTACTCCACAGTCGGTCACTATCCAGTAATGATTTTTCTTGATATAGAGTGTCATCTCCATCATGCCATTGCATCACCACCTCCATTTTGCATGCCACATTGGCAGCCCAGTCATCAATTCCATTTGTCTCTTGAAAGTTATGTGTAACAACACAGTCCTCAAAAGATTGGATAATACCTTTTGATTTTTTCTTTATATTATAAATAGACCATGAGGCATGAGTTTCATTATTTAGGCATTTAATAATATTGAGGGAATCTCCCTCTAACCATAACTTTTTACAACCTTTATCCCTAGCAAGGATAAGCCCTTGAAGAGTAGCATTCACCTCCGCAACATGGTTAGTTTGAGTTCCAATTGGGATAGCTTTAATACCCTTGAAAACTCCTTGTTTGTCTCTTATGACTATCCCATAGCCAGCCACCCCCAGGTTACCCTTTGAAGCACCATCAAAATTGACTTTCATCCATCCATTAGGAGGGAAATCCCATCTTGCTTCCTCTCTCTCTTGACTTTATTATTCTGCTTCCTGAAATTACCTTTAATTTTCTAGTTATTGAAGAAGGCAATATCCTCCTCATTTTGAGGTTCCATAAATATCTCCTTTAGATACAATTTTTCTTCAATATCTCTCTTAATGTTGTAGAAGACCTCCTTTTCACTAGCCACTTTGTTTCTGAAAACTCTATCTTTCCTTTCTTTCCAGACTCCCCAACAAACATAAGGGAGTATAAAATTCCACACCTTGATCATAGTTTCATTCTTTGAGGGATGGCTCCAAGAGTTAAAAAGACTCTGTATATCCTCAGGGAAAACCCACTCAATGTTAAGAATTTGAAAGAAGTAATCCCATATTATCCTGACATACAGACAATGAATAAAGATGTGATTCACATTTTCCTCATCTTGATTACAAAGGTAACATCTATTAACTATTATCACACCTCTTTTTCTAATATTATCATTTGTCAAAACCTTGTTTTGCATCAAAATCCAAAAAAAGACATTAATCTTAGGGGTGAGGTCCTTAATCCAAGCTTTATCCCAACAAGGCTCATTAAGATCCTCAAACTCTTGGTGATAGAGGGAGGAGATAGTTAAGTTCCCATTCGGACTATACTTCCATATTATCTTGTCTTCCTCCTCAATCAAAATAGTAGAATTAATAAATTTATTGAGCTATCCCAGAGAATTATCAATAACCGTTAGATCCTTCCAGTGATCCCTATCCCCGTAATCCACCACTTTCCTCCCAAATCCAAGTTTGCACTGGATCTCAAAGTCCTTCCATCCAGGGTACTCCTTGAGGGGGGTTTGCAATATCCAATCATGTTCCCAAAAAAGGGCATTTCTGCCATTTCCAACTTTCCATTTAATGCCTTTTCATATAATTTATTTATTTTTTATAGCATTTCTCCATATGAAGGATCCTCTAGCTCCACTATCCCTACTGAGAAAGCTATCAAGGTTTGGGCACTCCTTATTATATTTATTGTCCCATATAAGAGTCCATTCACCTTGGAATTATAGTATCTCCGGATAAGTTTAGCTAGAAGGTGGTCATTAAGATTTTTGATTTTTCATAAACCAAGAACCCCTTTGTTAACACGTCTATAGACCTTGTCCCAAGCAATGAGAGCTATCCTTTTCTTTTTCTCCATTCCAGTCCACAAATTTTTTTTTGGATCTTTTCAATTGCGTCTCCAAACTTCTTGGGGATTTTAAAGATACTCAGAGTATAAAGAGAAAGACCTTTAAGGGTGGATCTTAGAATCTAAATCTTTCCATCTTGACTCAATAGCATACCTTTCCAACCAGAAAGTTTACTATGATATCTATCCACTAAAGAGCTCCAGAAGGATTCAAACGGTTCTAGGCATAAAGGGAGACCAAGGTAAGTGCCTGGAAGAGTTCCCATATCACAGCCCAAAATCCTCATAATTCTTATTTGTCTTTTTTCAGGAACATTAAAGAAAAACACATAACTCTTTCCCTAATTAATAAGTTGACCTGAAGCAATCCCATATTTAGTTAGCACATTTTTGATATTGATAGCATTTTTATAGAAGCTTCACCCATTATAACTGAATCATCAACAAACTGCTGATGGGAGAAAACTTGATTGGCATAAGAAGGATTTAGTCCTTTAAATTCCCCTTTTCTAACTAGGTTCTCCATGTACCTACCCAAACATACAGCCATAAGGATGAAGAGAATGAGAGAGAGAGGATCCCCCTGCCTCAGACCCCTTGTCTATTTAAAGAAAGAAGTAGGAGATCCATTAACCAAAACTGAGAAAGTAGCAGAAGATATAAGCTAAAATATAAGATTAGTGTTTTTCTTGTTAAAGCCAAAAGCCCTCAACACTTTCACAAGAAACTCCCAATCAACCCTGTCATAGGCTTTAGATAAATCAAGTTTAAGAATGAGGCCTTCCTTCTTCAACATCACCAGACAATGCACATTTTCATGTATGGAGATTATTGAATCCATGATTTGTCTGCCAGGAACAAAACCATTTTGCCACCAAGAAATTAGGGAAGGAAGAATAGACAAAATCCTTGTGGTAAGGACCTTAGAAATGATCCTGTAGACAGTATTACATAAGCTAATAGGCCTAAATTGATCTATTTTATCAGCCCCTTATTTTTGGGGTATTAGAGCTATAAAGGTGCCATTCAACTCCTTCAGCAATTTTCTAGATCTAAAACACTCTTTAACAACATTAGTGACATCCTTTTCAATAATATTCTAGTAATTTTTGAAGAAGAACATAAGATAGCCATCCAGACCAGGGGCTTTGTCCCCATCAAAAGAGAAGACTGCCTTCTTAATTTTATTATTAGAGGGTATAGCATTAAGACTCAAATTATGGTTGTCATTCAGGATTTGAGAAATGCACTCCAGAAACTCCCTTTGTTCTTCTCTATTTAGATCTTTTTCCAATTGGAGAAGATTTTGAAAAAACTTCTTGGCCTCCATTCTGATAGCATCTTCATCATCTGAAAGAGTGCCAATGATATTAAGATTAGATATTCGATTAGCCATTATGTGCTTGAGGGTAGTCATGAAAAAATATTTTGTATTTTTGTCTCCTTCCTTCAGGAAAGTCTTTGTGGATCTTTGTCTCCAAAAAAATTCTTCTTTGGCAATTATGTCATGAAGCTCAACTAGTTTCTAATTTTCCTGATCTCTTGATATCTTATCATACCCTTGTTAGTAATAACTGAGAGGGGGGGGTGAATCAGTGGCATCATAAATTTATCCTTTTAAACTTCAATCCACCAATTAATACTCCTAAGATTATTAAGTCCCTACAAGATGTATGCCTTTGAAATGCTTGAAACAAATGATTGTCTGTCAGTTTACCTTGTCTGTCCTTCTTCTCCTTGATAACCGATAAGCAGTAAAACTTATTTACCGATGCTCTATAAATATGCAGAGTATACCAGTCAATCCATAAATACATATGTGAAATGTAAAATAATAAAGTAATAAGCCATACACATATAACACAAGGATTTTAATGTGGAAACCCTGTTAAGGGAAAAACCACTGGGACCGGTACCCCAAATTTTCACTCTTCTGAAGTGAGCCCTATTAGGAACCAACCCTGTTAAAGGTTACAAACACACTGTT
>MU225691.1:1277058-1293502 GCA_018584345.1 Thuja plicata
TATATATATATATATGAGTATACTTCCTCATATATGTGTATATATATATACACACACACTTCATTGTTTTAATAATATATATTAACAAAATAATAATAATAATAAATAAACTTTAAATTTTAAAAAATAACTTAAAAAAAAAAATTGTTGGGAGGCGGGGAAGGCCGAACCCTCTCCCCGTGGGCCCCCTTTTGAAGGAGGTCATGGGCGGGGGGGATGACCCCTATCCCCTCTTGCGATGGCCACAGCCACAACGTTGTCGCAGCAGTGGCTCGATCGTTGTCTGCGAACAACGCTGAGTGGCCGCAGCTCATTGTAGTGGGGGGAAATAAACCATTCCTACAACTCATTCATCCTTCTTTCTGGGAAGCTCAACCTGCAACAAAAACAAACTGAAAAGAAAAATAACAAATGAAAATTTGGAGGCTAGGGTTTGAAAACATAATATATAAATATTTTTTTAGGGTTAAAATTTGAACTTCATATTTTAGCCCCTACCCTAATTTCTAATTAGGGTTAGGGTTGAACCTAGAAAGGGTTAGTTGGAAATTTAAATTAATATTTTAATGAGTGTCCTTTCTTGTTTCTTTTAAATTTGAATTTAATAAAATTTCATTTATGGGTTGACCTTTCCTATAGTTGTTTATTAATTTCCTTTTAAATGAGAAACTGGTTTATTTAATTGAACTTTATTAGGTGGGTAGATTTATTTTAATTGGTTGTTACTTAAAATTCTATAGAGGGTTTCAATTTTTTAATTAGACTTTTGGTTGAAAATTTAGCAAGGCAATATTTAATCTTAGTGGTGATTTTATTTAATTAAATCTGATGACTTAATAATTAATGAGAAATTTTTCAAGGGACGATTGTTGTAATTTTAAATTAAGATATAATTAGGAGACTTAATTAAATTAAAGCTTAAGGTAACTTTATTAAATTAAAGATTAAAATATGGTAATGAAACTAAATTAAATGCAATTTTTCCTATTATGAGTTAAATATTAATAATATTTGGTAATTAAGTAGCAAGATAATTCATAGTAAGTTGTATTAGCATTAATCTAGAGGAGGATATTATAGATTAACAAATTTAATTTTAATCTATTTAGAGGGTAAAATGATGATTCTTTTATTAAATAAATTAATGGAGGAAATTCCAAATTATAGTATATGGAATTTATTAAATTAAACTATTAATAACATCAGTAAAAATGAAGGGTTAGACCTTGCGTCGGATAAGATTTATTTGATTGACATAATGCCTAGTGTACCCTCGCGAACATTAATTAACGATGTAACCTATTTGATTCCTCAGGGATTAAGGTGATTTGAGTTTTTATAAACCTAATTATTTAAATGGGTAAGCCATATTGTTTACATACCCTTGAATTCTCTTAACCCTTATTGTTAAAGTTAACTATTAAACTCAACCTCGCAAAGTTATGCTAATTTTAGTTTTGAAACCTAGTTGAACAAGCTAGTAAACCTATGTAGATTTAATCTATCAAGGGACATTGACAAGCCATCGCTTGTCATGATTCCCCTTGAAGATCAGCTCATATGAACAGTTAGATAGATAACCAATTAAACATTGGTGTGTATCACTACAACTTGCGACTGTTATAAACTTAGTTTTAAAAAAAAAATTGTTGGTGTATTTTGCCTTTAAATTTTGGGCATGACAGTGGCTTTGATCCTTCAGATGATGAACACACTTTTGGTGTGGACTGTGATTTTGGGGATGAATTTGATTACTTGAACATAGGTATTCTCAAATGTCGTATAGTTATTGAGCCTTGGATTCCATCTCCTCCATCTACTATTGTATTTGATTATGATTGCAATGCTACACTCACGGCTACTTATTATTTAGTGTAGCAAGGTATACATTGTCTTCCAAATGTGGTTAGTTGGGATGATTACTTGACAAACATTGCAATTTTTGTTATGAAGCCTCGCATTGTAAATTTGAGACACCATTGATGATATTCATCTCGTCTTTGATGGAGATGATTCTTCTTCAATTTGTTGTGAGAGAACACTCTAGCCCTCTTTCATTCTCTACATGACCGTTCCACACAATTTGACATGAGTGTGGATACTTTGAAATAACATTTGGAAGACACGTCTTTATCTTCAAAGGAGACTTGATTTTTTGAATTTTGTTGTACCTTCATCTACACTAGGTTTTGGATTGTGCTTTTTAGTAATGTGGCCTACAACACCTGATTTGGAAGGGGTAAATTTGACATTTACATGAGAACACTCGAGTAGTTTGGATTGTCCTTTTAGTAATGTGGCCTACAACACCTGATTTGGAAGGGGTAAATTTGACATTTACATGAGAACACTTGAGTATTAGAGACTCCATGCATCTTGAAATTTCTTCCTATATATTGCTTCCAGTATTGGGTAGCATCATATGTCACTTGAGTAGTTTTTAGAGACTCCATGCATCTTGAAATTTTTTCCTATATATTGCTTCCAATATTGGGGAGCTTCTTACATACATATTTGATTTGGTTTCTTTCCCACGGGTAGAAGGATTAGTAACTTGACATTATGAACATTGATAACATCAAGTTAAACACCGGCTTGAGAATGAAGAATTCTCGTTGTAATGTGGGGATGAGAATCAAATCTTAGTATGCCCACAACTCACAAAGCCCTAAAGACTAAATAGAGTAAACAACTCACAAGGTCAACTTTAAAGCAAGATATGAGAATCAAGAACAAATCTCTAGGGAATAAATGATGATAAAATCAAGACGGAAAAATGTCACAAATTAAATTCACAAAAGAATGGCAATGGTACACTCAGTTCAATAATGGGAAAAAGATGAGTTGTTATGGATTAGATTGGGAAATACCAACATTATTAAGATTTCTCTATATAATTTTGTAATTGTACAAATGAAAGTGAAATGCAATCTTCCTTGGGTAGAAGGATTAGTAACTTGACATTATGAACATTGATAACATCAAGTTAAACACCAGCTTGAGAATATGAATTTATGCGTGTCCTGATTCCAACCTCCAAAGATTCAAGACTACTATTTAAAAGATGTGTTGCATCAACACATTGAAGGACAAGTTGTCCTCGCAAAAATAAAGAACTATAGAAAATTACAAATCTATTTTTGGTTCACTAAGTGATTGCTTAGGCGACCAGGTTGCTTGTAAAGCACACAGTGACTAATTGCCCTAGTGTTATAGAGCACCATGAGACATAAAAGCCATAAAAATTCAAAACATACTCACCAACTTTACCCTATTGCCATAAAAGCCATAAAAATTCACAACATACTCACCAACTTTACCCCAATGCCCATGCAATTGTTTAAGTACAAATTTTATTTAAATTTTAAGCAAGTAAAGTGTTCCCATGCATACTTTTGACTTTTAATTACTCAAGAAGGATAAATTCTTAATACCACTCCTTAAAAAATGAAAATAAGCTTTGGAAAAAAAGAACTGCTTTGGAAAAAAAGGAGAACTGAAATGAAGTATTGAAAAAAATGACACAATTAACCAAATTGATTTCCCTCTTTGTTATTTGCCTCAATTTTATCTAAATTTTATCTACAAAATTTATAATTAATAATTTTATCTACAGAATTAAGAAGTACAATGTTAGCAAAAATTAGTAGGTTTTGCAGAAGACATCTATATCAAACTTTTTGTCCCCTCGGTACATATCTTCAAAATGAATTAACCTTGATCCGAGTAAAAGATGGAAAGAAGTTCAGTCAAGAGTAGCAAATCTTCCGTATACAGCGAGGTACTGCAAAAAATATAAAAAACACAAAACTTCGGACCCCCAAAAATATAGTTACATGTGTACCGAACAAAACAAAATACAATACAAGCCAGTTGAAAAAGGATTGAATATGCAATCCTACAACAGTGCATAAGTATGAAATACATGTAGATACACATCCATAATAATCCTCTTTTAGCCAAGCTTTAAAAAATACGATCATGGACAGAAGATTCATTCTATACCTTGAGAAAAGCCTGTGATTGGATGCGAGCTGTGAGTCCTCAATACATTCTCCCTGTACATTCTGAAGACCCACAATAGCAAAATTTCTTTTTAATGTTTCCATTCTGATCATACACCTGATCCACAGTATAGTTGTAATGATAAAAAAGCTCTCGCATTGGAGGAATGTTCTCTGCAGCAAAGAACATAATGTGGGGCAACCTTCTATCATCATGGTCGTAAAGCACATTCTGTGCATATATATTTGGAGAACAACTGTGATTGATGAATCTCCCAACACTTCCATACTTAG
This sequence comes from Thuja plicata, assembly GCA_018584345.1. Classification (NCBI taxonomy): domain Eukaryota; kingdom Viridiplantae; phylum Streptophyta; class Pinopsida; order Cupressales; family Cupressaceae; genus Thuja; species Thuja plicata. Next base: position 1,281,357 of record MU225691.1, read on the forward strand.
CTGCATCAATGGTAAAGCCCACATCTTCCACCATATCCCACTCAGCTGCATCAGTGGTAGCTCCCACATCTTCCACCATACCGGAAACTGGACTACGCTCTAATTCATGCACAAAACTAGAAAGTTCAGCCCAACGAGAGTGATCTTTCTTGCTGTTCCTCCCTATATCAAAGAGATACTCGTCATTATCAATCCTCTTCTCAGCTTCCAAATCTGAAAGAAGCTCACCTGTGTACTCACAGATGAAGCTACCAGAAGGTATAGGGTCTGATGATCTGACTCCCCAACCTCTCTTATCAGTTTTAAACACCTCAAGCTGAAATTGAATACCACGTTGACTCGCTCTGTTGTAGCAATTGGGAGGGCAACTACAAGATGGACCACATTCATATACAATTGGCTTAGCAAATACAATAGCACCGTCATAGTTAAATGGAAATTGCCCACCATTTTTCAAAGCACAAAGACATTTTGTGCGATCTGTGCATCCATTTCTACAATCACAACCTCTTTGAGGCAGAGGCTGACAGCAACTTGAATAAAGCACTTCAGTTGTGTACACAAACGGTGGTGGACCATTTTCTTCATCCCTGGTATTTACAACACAAACGGTTTTTCTTTCTTTGCCTTCTGAAATGTCCTTAATACAAAGACCACCTTGAATTGTATATTGTGATGGCTTTCCAACAAATTGCACTAACTCAAATCCCAGCTTTGGCTGACCTAATTGTCTTCTTAGAAGGAATTTAAATACACAGTATCCAGATGCTCCTCTATCACTCCAACATTTCTCCACAACATAAAGTCCATCATAAGTATACAAGACACTACACTTGTTCCTTCCACTTTCTTTGTTTCCTTCATTTCCAGAATGCTTTTGCTTTATTCCTCGTATTACTCGTACAGGTACTTTCAGCTCAATGCTGTTCTTCAGAGCCAAATTCCCACGTTCAAGTTTCTGATCCTCGCTTTGTCGTCTGTCTCCACAGTAGTTGTTTCCACCCTGTCCTGTGTAAATCAACACATCCCCACTGTCAAGATCATCTTCGTAGCCTCCTGAGGCCACAATGCTTGTAGCCACCTGCACATTTCCTTGTTTCAAGAAGTCAATTCCAGCCTGTATCTGGCGATGAAGACCCACAATACAAAGCTCAATCCTATAATGGAACTGGTCTCCAACTTCCAACCCTGGGACCACACCCACAATTTGTTTTCCTGTGTTGACATACAAATTCTTATCCTTCAAAATCTTGGCGGCTTTTAGATCTGCACGAAAACGAGTCCCATTTAGAGAAGAGTTTTTGACACCAGCCTCCTCATCATGTAACATTTTCCTGCAAAGAACCTGAAATAATTGCAAGCTTTCTCTAACCTTTCCACGTGTTGGTGGATTTTGATCCAAATCATCTGCAGTTCCCACAGATTTTAATGGAGATATTTTGGGGACCCAGCTCACAATCTCAAGTGAAGTCAGTTGTGCTGAGATTGCGACCGTCTTCAAAGAAAGCTTGTGAGGCTTCCTTGCAACCTTATTAAATGAATTCACTTCCTTCCTTCCAAATGTAGACAACCTTGGCGCAGTAAATCTTCTAAACTTGTAGGTATCATCCCTTTTCATCATTGTTGTCAACTGATTGACATCCCTTGTTTTGGTGACCACCTTGCAAGTTTGAAAGCTCTCGTATTTGGCTCGAGAACATTGACTGAGATGTTGTGATTCTTTGGAGACTTGTCCAGATTGCAGCAATTTTTCTCTTTCCCTTTTACCACACTTCTCTTGCTTTACTAATGCAGTCCTCCTCTTCCTTGGATGATGGATTTTGTCAAAAGTTAGTCTCTGACTGTCAAATTCAACTCCTGAAGTATGAGAGTCTCTTTTAGTTTTGATAGAAGGTGCAGCAACAGTAGCTGCAACATATTTATGGCACTGCCCCTTGGTGATTAGAGGAGTATTTATCCCACTACCAATGGGAAAGTCTCGATAAGCAGAGACAGGCTGGGTGGGACGTTTCACCACAGGGACAAAACTTTTGGGAGAACAAGTCGGGGTTTGAAGAGATGAAGATGTATTTTTAAATTCAAGAGAAGATGATGGAGATACCGGTGACGTGACATTGTTATTCTTTTCAAAATCTGAATTTCCACAAGGAAAATTTGCAAATGGAGATGCATGACGCCCACAACCAGGAGGAAAATCACGTCTTGCAGAGGGCTTTGCCTTCTTAAGCTTAGAAACATGGAATTCATTTATAGTACAATTCTTGTTACCTGCTGTATTACAGTGCAAGTAATCAAATCCCTCAGAACTGTCGTACAAGTTAAACTGAGCTTGTTTCTCAAAAGTTACTTCATAGTCTACCACTGGTGAATATACTCCTTCCATCATTTCAGGTCACCCGGAACATATATAACCTAAAATGATTTCAATGAACATGGTAAGAAACTGTTCAAATAACAATACAGATGCAGAGAACACTAGTATCAAGATGAACTTGCTATATAATGACCCAAAAAGTCAATGATTTGCAAGAATAAACTAATTAAGGATGACCAAAAGCCTATTGAAATTATACAAGCAAAAAGGAACTAAACTATCATAAACTTCAGTAACAGTCCACAGAATAGCCATGCAAGTAAATGGAGCTTCTTTCTAAGTTAGTACTACATTGGTAAGTGACCTTCGAAAACATAGTACAACTCAGTCAGGTTTCAAAGGACAGTAAAACAAAATTCTTCATAAAAACATACATAAGAGATAAACAGTACGACTAAAACAAACTTGTGTAGAGACTACAGAGTGTATACAAACACAAGCAGCATGGCTACTACACATTAAAATCAATGGGAGCACATGTACATCCAAAATGTATGATCATACAAGCAAATCCAAAATATGGAAGGAATACTTCTCTTAAAAGTAAAAGATGTAAAACTATCATACATGGGTATTAAGATGTATAAAAACAAAGAAGAATGGTTTGAAAGGTATCAGAGTGCGTATAACTGAGTGCATCTCTAAGCCACGTTTCCAACGTTCAAGAACGGGCTCAATAGAAATCCAAATGCAAAATTTATGACCTGCTGAAAATCAAGACAACCCTGCAACAGCCAAATAAATGTCAAAATTAATGCAAATAAATACTTTTCTAAACACAAATTTTTTTGTGGACATAATTAACTGTTGCTATTTGTTTGCAAATTTTCTAGATTTGTGGGTAAATTTATGAAATTTAACCGTACATGTCCCAACAGCAAATTTCTCCTAAATTAATATTGAGGATTTCCCTCCCACTCCAATTCCATTAAGAACTCAATAAACATAGGTGATAGGAATAAAGTAATGTTTCTCAACTCAAATCATTGAAGCAGAGAGCAGGAAAAACCCAAGGTTAACCACAACTACCTGCCACTGATCAAGTGTCCCTTACGCGACAGGATCGGCAAGCTTAATTCAGTCAAAACGGCTGGTCAACACCAGTCAAAACCAAGTCACACCGGCAAAAAACTGATAAAAAAAGCAAGAACTACAGGTAAAATGCATAAAAAGGAAAAAATGAGAGCTTTTCCCAGGTTTTTCAAATGATGATGTTTTTTTCTTATAAATCCCATAAAATTCATTCATGAGTGCTATTTTTTTATTTCCACATTTTTCCCATTTTAAACGCATGTAATTGAATTCCATTTGTACTTTCAGTTTGCAAGCTGTTACAGTGTAAGTATAATGCTACTATGACTCAGTTACAGAAATGAATTACTCCTAAATACGGAGAAGAATGCAAATAGATACAGTAATGCCCATTTGCCAAAACTTTTGTATGTATATAAAACATATGAAAAGATTGAAGAGCTCTTTGGTACAAAAAACTGTGAATAAAGAAATGATCAAACTAAGATGGATTGAAAGGATGAACTGGTGAGTAGTGCCCTCTATTTGTACGCCATTCCTAGACATGAAAACTTGAAAAGTGAATAAACCAATTCAGTCAAGGCACACATCCGTATAATGTTAACCTTACACATGTAGCTTACTAACTCGTGTAAGGACCTATCTAAGGTACAAGGTACCAAAATAAGAGAAAAGGTAGCCCACAGGTGTAATACATGTGTGTAAGTCAGTGGGGCTCATAAGAAAAAGTCACAAGTGAAGATTACAATCTTCAAAAAAATTATATGTGGACGTAGAAGGATCAAATTGTCAATATATTTGAAGTATAACAGTCATGAACACTTGCCATCATGAAAACATAAGATCAATATAAAACATAAAACATGAAATAAGAACTTTACATAAACTAAAGTCTAATATCCATGCAAAATTTCCAAATTAAGGCTATGATTTGGGTGAATTTTGATTGTAAGAAATAGAATTTAAAGTTGACATCACCAAGGAAAGTTCTTGGTGGTACTGACTCTTTCCCTGGTTTTTGTATTGCTTAATTGGATTAACGGTTGACTGGATATTCTAAAAGCAGTTTGAACTTTAACTACTCTAGATGCTATTTGAGTACTTTTGATTTTACCTTGGCTTTGTTGACTATAAAACAGTCCAAATGTAGTTTAAAATGTTATCCTTAAAATTTAAGAACAGTCCAATGAGCTCTCCTTATTTTACAAATCTAAGGTAAATGCATACAAACATCTAGATTCTACATAATCAACTTTTCAGTTCTCCCCAGAGAAAACTTGGTCATGAATAATTCAATGCGATTTTATCAGCTTATGAAAAACTCCATCAAAGTAGAATCCCCATAGCAGATATTCTTCAAAAATTAACCTCGGAAAAAAAAATTGAGTGCCACTTCCCCTTAAAGTTTCTCATTGACATTTGAGGCTACCCAGGAATCTTTTCCATTTATGTTTCTAGTAATAAATCTTAGTTTCTGACACGTTCATGGTTATTTAAAACAACTTGTCACAACTAGTTCACTAACAATAGCGACTCCTCACTAATTTTTGGAATAGGCCTTTTTCTCCGATATTGTAGGCCTCTATGCACATACAATGTTCAAAATTCTATGAAAATTTCTTCATCTTTGGTCTTATTTTTCACCTTGTACAAATATTTCCTGTTATATCTAGATGTGAAATAAATTATCTTTGATGGAAGCTTACAAATAAAAAATGACAAAAAGATCCCCATGATATATACTCCAATAAAAAAAAGCAAAATAAAGCCAAAGTAAACATTTTAATATTTACAATACCTTCAGTGCTTAGGGAAGGTGAAGAAATTTGTCATTTCCCTACAAGTGAAGAAATGAATTAAGCTTGCTTTCTTTTTATATGAAAACTCTACAAATAACACTATCCACATAGAGGACACCTTAACAAAAATTCCAGACTGAAGGTACATGCCGTTGTCCTTTTAAGTTGGAGGTTAAAACTTAAAGATTCGTTATTAAATTACATATATGCATCACGATTCTGTGAATGTTTGAGTTATGGAATTACAATTCCACTGAGTTCCATAACGGAAGTGACATTCCATTTCCTAATCATGCACTCTACTAATAGTATGGTAATGTTCTTGTGTAGGAACTGTATAAGGGACTCTATCCCTAGAAATCAAATTGACTAAGGCTAATTAGTCAATTTGTAGTTCTTGCCCTCTTAAATTAACTTCCCATATTTCCCTGTGTTGTACTAAGTTTTTGATATTGGTGATTTTGTTGTTTGTGTTGGTTTTCTTTAGATGTATTATTTTAATGTAATTTCTAGTCTCGCAATTGGGATTGTACACAATAGTCATCTTTTGAAGTGTTGGCAAAGATTTTAAGACATGTAAACAACGAAATAATCTTGACTTGAAAGATTCTAGAAAAATCTGTGTTTAGTATGAATCTATATTTTGGAATTGACAGGAATGACATTTCTTACGAGTGATGAATGAGTGTCAATCTAGAGGTTGTGGCGGCATAGGCTTCATCAACAGTGATTATAACTGGGACAGTCCCATGCAGAAGGTTCCCAGTCCCATATTTAATGTATAAGTTTGACCATGAATCATTAAAAATATTCAACAATGAAATCTTGGAACCTTAACCTATTAAAGAGAAGCCAATTTTTATTTTTTTTTGTGAACTTTCTGCAAGCAGGAGACCTACATGTTCCATAAGAGAATTCAATAAGAAATTACCAAATAGCACATGGTGTTATCTTGTTTACAGGAATTCTGAACCATGAACTAGGATTGACATTCCATACAAATGAAAGAAATAACAGTTGTAAACTTGCCGATTAATATCTTAACTTTCCAAGTGTATATTATAACAAAAAATAATTTAAAAAAAAAACAACGCCCAATTAAGAAGACAAAAGATTTAACTAAGAGAAACCCACATGTGGGAGAAAACTCCAACAAAATGTATGCTACAACTCACTTAAAAAATTAAAATCAACAACTTCAATGTAAATAAAATCTGAGGCCTCTCAGGCACGCAACCAGCCTAAAACAAAAATAATTGGTCCCTACAATCAGTCATGAGTTCTCTAACTTCCTCCGTTTCATTTCATCTAGCCTCCTTCATGTCTTAAGCTAGGTCCTTCTTGCCTTCACAAATTACAAGAGAGGTGCAACTTTTCATCTCCTCTTAGAAATCAAAATGTAATGGACAAAGTGTGCCTTTTCATCTCCTCTTGATGGAAAAGACAAAGTGGGACAGTCCTTTTTACCTCATGTTCTTGTCCTCCAGTTTTTAAAAAGCCACAATTTTTGCATACAAACTCAAAACAAGGTGCTGTACTACTTTTTTCTAATTGCATAATTTTTTTGAGGAATAAAAGTATACAACAATATTTGGATTTTGACTAGATATAAGAATTGTTTGTACAACACAAATGTCCTTTGAGCTGTGATAATGTTGCCACAGAGTTGCAAACAAACAGGATCCGTTTTCAGATCAAATTTTGTTACAACTAGTGAGTAGTAGTTTAGCATATCATCTCATAACAAATTTCAATATAGCTTTCATATAATATCCTACAAACTTGCAAGATTAAAGAAAACCTCAATTGACATGTTGTCCTGTAAAAAGATCTTTTGGTTTTAAGGTTTTCAGCAGTTCTAACTGAGGAAAATTATAAGCTTCTATTTCCATGAGGCTATCACATTGCAGTTGAGTGAGATTTCACCTCATTTCTCTCTTTTATAGGTGCTCTTAGAAGATGAAAGATATCAATCGTGGTTACATTGCTTTCTGTCATGGGAAATACACTGGAAACACAAGAAAAAGGACGAAGCAAGGAAATTTAAAATGAAACTGACATTGGTTGGAAGGTGACAGAGAAACCAAGCTCCAACGAACGGGCTATCACATCGCAGTTGAGTGAGATTTCGCCTCATTTCCCTCTTTTATAGGTGGTCTTCGAAGATGAAAGATATCAATTGTGGTCACATGGTTTTCTGTCATGGGAAATACACTGGAAGCACAAGAAAAAGGACAAAGCAAGGAAATTTAAAATGAAACTGACATTGGTTGGAAGGTGACAGAGAAACCAAGCTCCAACGAACTAAGAAATTCAGCCTTTAAATCTTCTGTCAAACTCAAGGTGTAGCTAGATGATCATTCGTTGGGAGCCCAATGAAGTTGTGGATACTATCTTAAGAATGTTGATAAGGTTGATGATTATAAAATGCGAATGCTGCAGAATATTTCTATTCTCTCCATCAGAATTGAGGACTTTATTGGAAATTTGTGCGGAAAAAATAGTGGTAGAAACCAAGATTGCCTCCCCCCTTTTGGTGGCTAATTTCATTGCTGGTCGGCCATACCTGAGTGGATTTGGAAGTGCTAATGGGAAGGGCAATGAGCTTTATCACCAAGTACAAATTCAATTTTCTTGTCAATTAAAAAGCCAGCAAAGCTTCATATGTGCACTCAGAGCATCAACATATCAGTCTCAGAAACAAATTTGGTAACTCTGAAATCTTTGTTCTTGGGATGTGATACCATTCCATCCACCTTGTTGAGAATAGAGAGAGAGAGAGATCTATTTCATCAAAAAAATTTTTATCTAACTTCATAAATCATTAAAGAAGTTATTGCCTCTGGAAAAAGCACTGGTTTACATGTAGTGACTATGGCAAAGTTGATTTCAGATGTTTCTTTAATCCTGTCAGCTCAATGATATGTCAGGGATTAATTTGGTGTTATGTCCGCAATAACAAATATTCCCTCCTGCTTTTGCAAACAAAGTTATGCCACCTCAGTAAGGAAATCTTGTTTATCTCGCCTTCGCTTTCAATTCCTTGCAATTGATGTTACAAAGGTAAGAAAAATCCTAATGTTCTTTCATGTAATTTGGTGTTGAGTAGTCAGTAACTTATTTGTTCCATTTCACCAGTGAAAGTGTGGTAGGGCAGGGGGATCTAACTAAGTTCACCATCAAATATCTTAACATGTCACAGTTATATCTCTTGGGTAATTTTCCCCAAAATTCATTACGTAATCGGACAACATAGTAAATAATCAACAACAATATATTTTAAAAAAAGATGGGAGGAGAAGCCAGAGTTCATAATGCTGAACCCTAAAATTTCTTTTCAGAATGAAGGGCCACTTCACAATAGATGGTGGCTGTCATGGCATCACAGCCTAACGATACAAATGCTGCATATACTGAGCATCTTATTTGGAGCTGTGGAGGAAAAACATACTGTTGAGGAGGATCTACGAGCACTTTAGTAGAATAACCTAGAATGCATTAAAGTTGACCCGAAAACACCAAACAAATTGAATGAAGGATGGGATAAAAGTGAAAAAGTATTGTTTCCTGATGAATGACACCAAGGAGCAAAAGCTCTATCTTATGCAGAAATCATAAATCACAAGCCAAAAAAACAGGCTTGCGAAAGAAGGGAGACATATCGCAAAGACATGATAGCTAAAACATCAATTCTGGAGCTGGGGGAGAAAGTGCAAAAGGAGTTGGAGCATTACTGTGAAATGGGACTTATTTGAATTTGGAAGATTCAGTTCATTGCAGCTCTCTCTTACAGAGCTTAACAATTGGATTGAAATAAACTTGGCATGCTTTTCTAGTGGCTCCTAAGTTTATTCACCCCTTTTGTGTAGGTTTTTAGTTTTCTTTGTGGTTGATTTTGATCCATTCCACACCAGCAATAACCTATTAGAGGAAGGACCTTGGTTTTACCATTCTGCTGCTTTGATTTTGAAAACATGGTTTCCAAGCCTCGATCCATTTACTCAAAACTTTAGGGTTACTGCATTATCGTTAAGACTTCCAAATATTCTCTATTTTCGGATGTGTTAAACTTAGAAAAATATGGGAAATGCTTTGGGTAGATTGACTGCATTATCTCCAGATAACCCCAGGCATAAATTAATAACCTCTGCAAGAATTCTTGTAGAAAGGATCTGTCCAAAGAAATTTGTTTGAAAGTAGACAAGGAAATTTGGCAACCATTGACTTTGAAAATATATTTTACCGTCGTTGGAACTACGTTCAGATAAGACATAATGATGCTGAATGTAAGAACACAAAACGATATTCTAAGTGAGCTTGTGATATAATGATGCAAAATGGTTGTCCTTAGCATCAGCTAGTTGGATGCTTTTTGGTTCCAGGCTCCAGCCCTAAATAATTAACAGAAAAAGGGTATAGTTTGGCAGAAAGTAGTCAAGTTTCAGGAGGCCCACATGTTACGGTATCTGAATTTGAGAAGAAGATCAATTCGTTGAAAAACAAGGAATCGGACAGAGAATATGCGACAAAAGGAAGATCCCCCACAATGATTAGGGATTCGTCCTATTACAGCCAATACGAGAGAGGAGATACTGAAATTTCGGAATTGCCAGATGCGAATTCAGAAGAATGTGCAGAGTTACAAGACACTTAAGAACAAGACTCTTTTTCTTCGGAAGACGATTTCACTTCAAAAGTAAGATGAGAGAGGTGGAGGAAAGGGAGTCTCTCACCTGCCCAAAATAACAGCGAATGGAAGGTGGTAAAAGGTAGGACGTCAAAAAAGAATGTAACTCAGAGATCACGTGACAAACAGAAAAAAGTATGACGTCCAAACAAAATGTGTCTGCTGGGTAGAACTTAGGAAGATTATGTTATCTTACAGCTAGCTGCCTTCTATGCAGCTTTTTTACCGATATATTTTGGGTTGATTACTGTACTATCTTATCTGAAAAGTAATAATAATTACCAGCTGTAGAGCCTCATCACGAACATTTTTCATCCGATATAATGCTCCTTTCGTAAAAGAAGATTCAGTCCTCAATAAATTTAAAGATTCAATAGATCTTCAGGTAAAATTAAAAAACACGAAAAAAAAAAGCTAAGCGAAGATGTGAAAAGTTTTATTGTACTACGTAGGAGCTTCGTGGTGGGGCAAGGCAAATACAAAGAGTATGATAAAAAGTAAAAGGAAAAGAAAATAAAAATACAAAGAGTAGGCTACAAAGGAAAAGAAAATAAAAATACAAAGAGTAGGGTTACAAGCATTTGAAATACAAAGAGTAGGATACAAAGGAAGAGAAAATAAAAATACAAAAAGTAGGGTTGCAAGCATTTGAAATCCCAGAATGGCTGTAATTGTGTTCCATAATTAGGACTACGTTTTTAAATTGGCGGGGTGAGGTTTCTGAGCTAAAACATGATAATAACAACAGATCAAACGATTTGTTAAACAGCTGCAATTTTCAGTCCTCGCCGAAAAAACTTTATTTCACAACGGAGGAACGAACAACGTAACGCCGTTGCAGCTTTAAACCCAAAGCAATATCCCAAGAAATTTCGATCCTCAATAAATTTACGATTCGACTAACCTCCAGATTAAATAAATAAATAAAACCAAGCGAAGATGTGAAAACTTCCATAGTAAAACCTTTGCGACGCACGGACAGGGTGCAAAGGCAAATACGAACCAGCATATGAAATCCAAGGACAGCTGTTGTTCCGGCATTTAGCAAATCATACACTAGTGACCAAAATAAGTAGCAAATAAAGCCTACCGTCCTTAAATTGTGTCTTATGAGCCCAAACATGAAAGTCATAACAGAGCAAAAGACTCAATAAACCACTGCGATTTTCAGTCTATGCAGAAATCCTTCACCAGGTTATGCCTTATTCTAACTACTTTACAATGAAAGAAACGAACAACGTAACGCCATTACAGCTTTAAGACAAAACTGAGTAAAATTCCAAGATATATTGGCATGTTACCTTGTTCAAAGTTTAAGAAAAGAAGAGTCCAACAATGCCGATCGTTTCCTCAGCTGCCTCTGGAATGCGTTAAAAAAAGATCAAACAAACGTAAAGAAGCCGTTCGAATTCACACCAACTGCATTCTCACTTTATTACCTGTTTTGTCAGAAACAAAGTCATTCTCACTCGAAATCATTACAATCCTTTTGAAGAAAGATCCAAATTTCCACGGCAGGCCGTTTCTTCGGAAGTTACGACGCAGAATACCTCAAATTTTTGCACACAAACAAATGATTCTGTGTAACAGCTGTTGAATTTAGACTTCTTAGACTTCCGATACCAATTTTAGTAGGTACTTGATAGAGGCAACCCTTGTTTGAATGCTTGAAGCTTTCCCAGAGTGTTCGTCGTAAATTGATGAGAAACGAAACCGTGTAAAAATAGGGCAATGGATATGGGGCACAATATTTGCACCGGCTCCCATCCCCATGCCTGCTCCATACCTGAAGTACGAACCTGTCATTTCTTCGGTTCGTGTCTCTAATATCTTCTGCAATATGTGCCTATTAATATTTATTATTAGTTTATTGTTATTATTTAATAAATATTAAATATTATTTAAAAAGATAAAATGTTTAAAAAATTGTAATAAAATATGATTTTTTTTTAATTTTAATAAATTAATAATATAGCAATTTTGAAGATTTAAAGATTAAAAATCAAACAAGTTTTGTAGATAAAATATTTAAAAAACTTTAGATACATTAGAATAAATTTATAAATTTTGAAGAAAATTTGAAACTACGAAATTATTTAATTAATTGATTTTTAATTTTTTAGATAGTTAGTAATAAAATAATATTTTTTTTACTTTTTTAATTTATTATTCAATGTTCTTCTTTTTGTATAAAAGAATTTATGTTTACTTAAAAACTTTGAAATTTGTCATAGATTTTGAAGATATATCATTT
>MU225691.1:1329397-1352498 GCA_018584345.1 Thuja plicata
TAAGTTGTGTACGCGACGACTCAAATAAGTTGTGTGCGGAACGACGTACATACATGGCAAGCTCCGGATTATTTTATATTTTCGTCTCTTATTTTATTTTAACTACAAATTGTGACTCGTGTCTCGAAAACCATGTGCTGCGTGAGCTTTTCCGGCACTTGGTAACCGACGTTGGTTAGGTTTATTCGGCATTATTTGATGAATAATTGGATTATATATTATTTTATTTTTTTGTTGGTATTCTATTTTAGGTAGAATTAGAACATATGTTTTTTTTTAAATTAGATTATGTTTTCTTTAATGAAAATTTTTTCATTCATAAAGTTGTGTCAATTATAAGAACATGATTTCTAGTGAATTCTTTAAGAATTTTTAAATTTCAGCCCACCAAGGCTTGTTGACTAATATTGAATGTTGAAATAGGATTTCATATAGTTTACATTATTATTATTATTTTGATTGGTAAATGACTAAGGACTTTATTTTTAATTAATAATAAAATATTTGTACACCTCCGTTCAATGCAAGCATTGAGAGGAAAAGGATAGAGGGAAGCACCGAGAGGAAAAGGACAGAGGGAAGACAACCTCTGTATCGCCCTAGACTTTATGAGTCTAATTACTAAAATTTACAAATCATGTCTAATTAACAGGTAGTCACAAAAGAGGGCAAATGCTCCTCTTGTACAAATCCAGAATTGAAAAATTACAAAGATATGATTTACATTTGCATCTCCTTTTATATACAAAGGAGTTTGTTTCGTGTTGATCTATACATTCTATTGGAATTGAATGTCCTTTAAACCTTGGGCCATGACATTCCTTTAACCTTGGGCCATGGAATTGAATGTCCTTTAAACCTGGAATCACAGAACCTTCTTCCTCTAATATGTTGTTAGAATCTTTTCTGTAATTAAACTAAGATAAAGGAGTTGAATTGTATAAAACTGGTAACCAATCAATAAAACTTGTTTTACAGTACCATGTTATAGCCAATATGACTCTTTTTTTAAAGCCATCATAAAACCTTTAATGCTTTTTGAAACATGTATTCAAACTCTTTGACAATAATGCCATTAGTAACCAAACTGACATATTATCAATTATTTAAATCAACACATAACTAATATCCAAATCTTGATTCCCCTTTTATCTACCTTTTAGAAATGAAATGAATTAGTCCAACTTAATTCAAACTATGCCATTTAAGATTAGACCTGAATGATAACTTGATTGTTTCTTATTCAGAGCATAACTTCCTTCTTTTTCTTATGTTGTAATAATTTGTTTCCTCCCAATGGCTTGGGAGTGGGCTTATTGTTAGTTAGAGTTAGTTAGAAGTCTTCTTGCTTTAAATAAAGTTTGGATACCCCTTCTTAGGAGGTTAGAACTTCAAATATTGTAATTACAATTTTTAGTTTATTGAGAATAGTTTCAACTCTATTATGTTATATAACAACACTTTTGGATAAATAAAATGATATTCCGGTTTGCAGCATCTTAGTTGAGCTTTGGGAAGACTCACTTAAGGGGCCCCACTTGGTGGGGATTCTAATCTTTATGTTCAATAGTCAGTTTTCATGCAGTAGTTAGTTGTTGTCCTGATAATTATTTGTTTATACAGCCACTGGAAACTCTATCATGTGACTATTCCCGCATCCAAAGCAGTTTCCTATTTAGTTTCCATGGATTATATTGTTGTTATTCATTTGAGTTTAGATTAGATGATATATACTGTCAAGCATTTGAGTTGTTTCCTTTCCTTGCAATTTACTTTGAGTACCCATTTCCTTTTCATTCATAGATAACACAACTACAATTGGGTATCTAGTGCATATACAATGCTAACCCATTTTAAGTATACGTTCCTTGGTTGACATAAAATGAGCCTTAATGATGATGAGATAACTATTTAGCATGGATATCCAATCCCTAAGTTATGGTTCTAGGGCCTAACTTTATTAAAACCATTAAAGGATACTAGGTTGCTATGACATACAAACGATCTGAATGTGTAATTTTGACTTACTTTATTTATTTTTATTTACTTATGAATGCGCTAGGATGAATATATACATCATTTCATAGCAATATTATAACTAGACTTTTGAATTTTTTTATTATAATTTTACTCATTACTTAACCAACTGATAAGTAGATGCAGATTGAAATGTAGATGGATTCACTAGTGGATATGAAATATGTAATTTTTATTGGTGAAGAAAGTTATTGCAATCAGAAACTATCATGACCTATCACTTGTCTTATATACAAAATAAATCCTTCTTAAAACCAACACCTTGATCATTATCAACCTATCAAGAACACAAACTGTGGAAAGAAATCTACATGGATGTTGACTCATTTGGTCTAGCGAGTCTTATATTTTATTTGATTTATCTCTTGTAACATGCTTTCGGGGATCTTTTTGACTAGAGGAGTGATGATGAGACATGATCACTTGATTGTTGTTTGTTATTTAGTAACATGATGACTTGTCTTAGGACTTGATTATCTAAGATCATTGAGAATTTATGACTCTAATATGAATCTAGGGCATTTCTTACTATTTAATGTGTTTTCTTTCCTTGCAAATACAATATGACTTACTTGGTTCTATTGTACATTGATGCTAAGCTCAACGATGATATAGCACTATAAAAAAAACACAAATTTCCACCATTCCATTTATACCCTTCGTTCACTTCTTCCCATGGCCACTTCTATGGCCATCGATTTACCATCTTCTAGCTTAAATCCTTCATCTTTCCTTTCAAGATTTCATACTTGTTCTCCTAAACTACATGTCCTCTCGAGGGGGCATCATCCTACTAACCCGTCATCTTTCCTCATCTTTCTCATGACTAGGGCAACATGCTTCTAATCTTTATCCTTCTTTGAAACAACGTGGTAAACTATATCATCTTAGATGTAGACATCTAAAATTGTCCCTACTTAATTAAATAAATATTTTTATTTATTATTTATATTATCATAATATTTTTTATTAATTATATAGATATTTATGATTTATTTAATTAGTTCATTATCTTTTTATCTCCCATATATTTATTTAACTATATAATTTTCATCACCTTTTTCAACTATTAATTAAATAAATACTTTTATTTATTTAAAATTCATTATGTTTTTCCTCATATTTCCTAACATGTCTAGATTCAAGGCATTTTTTGATGTATTACCAAAAGTTGCCCAACTCTTACCTACCACTTAATCTTATCCCTTCATTCAAATTAACCTCTTAATCTTATTAATTCTTACCTACCCTATAATCTTAGCAATTCATCTTTTAAACTCTTAATCTCCACCATCGTCTTTCTTGAGAATTTCTATTAAAAAAATACATCTTTTCCTCATTTAAGCCTAATGAGATTAACCACGTTTGCAATTTTGGAGAACTATTGCTTATTTACGATCTTGCCAGCATATATATCATATCACTATCTTTGTATCAACATCAATCAACCACAATCCATTCCTTTAATGCTATCTTGGGCATGTGGTAAATAGATGAGTGCAAATACTATTCAATATAAGATCCTTAAAGGATAAGAGAATAATGGAGTTAAGCGTTTCATGAGTGGGGTAGTATATTTTGTGGTTGCAATTCATGAGGAAGAGCTTCATTAATATGTTGTTGAATTTAGTTTGTGGATCTTATACTTGTGGTTGGGTTAAATAGGTTTACAAATAGACATTCACAATTTATTATCATTATACACAACTCAGAGAACCCTAAGACTAAATAGATTAGACAACTCACAAAGTCAACTTCAAATCAAAATCTAAGAATCAAGAACAAATCACTAGGAATAAATGATGATAAAATCAAGATAGAAACATGTTGAGCTAAATTCACAAAAGAATGGAATGTGCACACTTATCATTACATTTAAGACATAATCAAAGTGGCCCAAAATATTAGGGAAACAAGCATATCATGTAGTTTTCACCATTACAATAATGTTAAAGAAGATGAGTTGCTATGGGTTGGATAGGGAAATAACAATATTATTAAGGCTTCTCTCAATGTTATTTTGTATTCATATAAATGAAAGTGAAATGCATTCTTCCTCAAATAGAAGGATTAGTAGTAACTTGGCATGATGAACATCGAGAACATCAAGTTAAACATGACCAACACGAGAAATCAAGTACTCTACATTTTTTAGTGTCCCAAATCTCAACCCAAAAACACAAAAGCCATAAAAGTTCAAAAGTATATTCACCAGTGTCATCGACTAAAATGCAGCAAATAAGGGATACGCTCTTCCACACAATTAAATCTTCAATAAATAGAAAAGCTATTTTACAAGATTCTCATTGGAGAAAAGTTGCATACAACAACGTGAATAAAAACTAAGGCACAGGGTAAGCTCTAGATAAAATGCATCAAAGACAAAAAAAAAAAAAAAGATCAATGTTTTTTTTCAAATTCGCAAAAACACAGTGATTTTTTTGTGGTTTTCAACCACAAAATATGCATGAAGAATATATGCTGAAAATTTTGCGAATAGATTTTCTGATTTTTGAAATTTGATAATAGTACAATTTGTAGGGAGCTTAACCACGTCCAAAAACAAATCAACAAAATAAAAAGTTAAAACAAGAGTGCCCAAACATGTGACAAAAGATTTATTCTTTTGATAATCAGAGTATCATCTAACTGGTCCATAGTAAAGCTCCGACTCACAACGAACTGTCTCAGCAGTTGAGGGGAACCTTCTGAGAATTAATTAATAGGTTTTGCGGAAAGCATTTATATCAACCGTTTTGTCACCTTGGTACATATCTTCAAAATGAATTAAAAATGAATTAACCTTGATCTGAGGAAAAGATGGAAAGAAGTTCAGCCGAGGGAAGAAAATCTTCCTTATACAGCGCGGGACTGCAAGAAATATGAAAAAAACACACAAAACTTGAGAAAAGCCTGTGATCGGATGCGAGCTGTGAGTCCTCAATACATTCTCCCTGTACATTCTGAAGACCCACAATAGCAAAATTTCTTTTTAATGTTTCCATTTTGATCATACACCTGATCCACAGTATAGTTGTAATGATTAAAGAGCTCCCGCATTGGAGGAATGTTCTCTGCCGCAAAGAACATAATGTGGGGCAACCTTCTATCATCATGGTCGTAAAGCACATTCTGGGCATATATGTTTGGAGAACAACTGTGATTGATAAATCTCCCAACATTTCCATACTTAGCCGCATCAATGGTAAAGCCCACATCTTCCACCATATCGCACTCAGCTGCACGAGTGTTACCTCCCACATCTTCCACCATACCGGAAATTGGACTACACTCGAATTCATGCACAAAACTAGAAATTTCAGCCCAACGAGATTGATCTTTCTTGTTGTTTCTTCCTATGTCAAAGAGATACTCGTCCTTATCAATCCTCTTCTCAGCTTCCAAATCTGAAAGAAGCTCACCTGTGTACTCACAGATGAAGCTACCAGAAGGTATAGGGTCTGATGATCTGACTCCCCAACCTATGTTATCAGTTTTAAAAACCTCAAGCTGAAATTGAATACCATGTTGACTCACTCTGTTGTAGCAATTGGGAGGGCAAGTACAAGATGGACCACATTCATATACAATTGGCTTAGCAAATACAATAGCACCGTCATAGTTAAATGGAAATTGCCCACCATTTTTCAAAGCACAGAGACATTTTGTGGGATCTGTGCATCCATTTCTACAATCACAACCTCTGTGAGGCAGAGGCGCCTGACACCAACTTGAATAAAGCACTTAAGTTGTGTACACAAACGGTGGTGGACCATTTTCTTCATCCCTGGTATTTACAACACCAATGGCTTTTCTCTCTTTGCCTTCTGAAATGTCCTTAATACAAATACCGCCTTGAATTGTATATTTTGATGGCTTTCCAACAAACTGCACTAACTCAAACCCTAGCTTTGGCTGACCTGATTGTCTTCTTAGAAGGAATTTAAATACAAGGTGCCCTGATGCTCCTCTTTCAGGCCAATATTTCTCCACATCATAAAGTCCATCATAAGTATACAGGACACTTGCCTTGTTCTTTCCACTTTCTCTGTTTCCTTCATTTCCAGAATGCTTTTGCTTTGTTCCTCGAATTACTCGAACAGGTATTTTCAGGTCTATGCTGTTCTTTAGAGCCAAATTCCCACGTTCCAGTTTCTGATCCTCTGTTTGTCGTTTGTCTCCACTGTAGTCGTTTCCACCCTGTCCTGTGTAAATCAAGACATCCCCACTGTCAAGATCGTCTTCATAGCCCCCTGATGCCACAATGCTTGTAGCCACCTTCACATTTCCTTGTTTCAAGTAGTCAATTCCAGCCTGTAGCTGGCGATGAAGACCCACAATGCAAAGCTCAATCCTATAATGGAACTGGTCTCCAACTTCCAACCCCGGCACCACACCCACAATCTGTTTTCCTGTGTTGACATACATTTTATTACCCTGCATAATCTTGGCAGCTTTTAGATCTGCACGTAAACGAGTTCCATTTAGAGAAGAGTTTTTGACACCGGCTTCCTCTTCATGTAACATTTTCCTGCAAAGAACCTGAAATAACTGCAAGATTTCTCTAACCTTTCCACGTGTTGGTGGATTTTGATCCAAATGATCTGCAGTTCCCACAGATTTTAATGGAGAAATCTTGGGGACCCTGCTCACAATCTCAGGTGAAGTCAGTCGTGCTGAGGTAGTAACCTTAATAAATGAATTTTCTTCATTGCTTTCAAATGTTGACAACCTTGGCACAGTAAATCTTCCAGAATTGGAGGTGTCATCCCTTTTCAACATTGCCGTCAACTGATTGATATCCCTTGTTTTGGTGGCCACCTTGCAAGTTTGAAAGCTCTCGTATTTGACTCGAGAACATTGACCAAGATGGTGAGGTTCGTTGGAGATTTGTCCAGATGGCAGCAATTTTTCTCTTTCCCTTTTACCACACTTTTCCTGCTTTACAAATGCACTCCTCTTCTTCAATGGATGATGGATTTTGTCAAAAGTTAGTTTCTGACTGCCAAATTCAACTCCTGAGGTATGAGTGTTTCTTTTGATGGAAGGTGCAGCAACAGTAGCTGCAACATATTTATGGCACTCCCCCTCGGTGATAAGAGGAGCATTTCTCCCACAACCAATGTGAAAGTCTTGATAAGCAGAGACAGGCTGGGTGGGATGTTTCACCACAGGTACAAAACTTTGGGGAGAACAAGTCGAGGTTTGAAGAGATGATGATGCATTTTGAAATTCAAGAGAAGATGATTGAGATACCGGTGACACAACATTGTTATTCTGTTGACAATCTGAATTTCCACAAGGAAAATTTGCAAATGGAGATGCATAACGCCCACAACCAGGGGGAAAATCACGTCTTGCAGATGGCTTTGCCTTCTTAAGCTTAGAAACATGGAATTCATTTATAGTGACATTCTTGTTACCAGCTGTATAACAGGGCAAGTAATCAAATCCCTTAGAACTGTCTGGCAATGGTGAATATTCTCCTTCCATCATGTCAGGTCATCCGGAACATATATAACCTATAATGATTCCTATGAACATGGTAAGCAACTGTTCACTAACAATACAGATGCAAAGAACACTAGTATCACGATGAACTTACTATATAAGAGGACCAAAAAAGTAAATGATTTGCAAGAATAATTTAAATAAGGATGACCAAAAGCTCATTGAAATTATACAAGCAAAAAGGAACTGAATTATCATAAACTTCATTAACAGTCCACAGAACATCCATGCAAGTAAATGGAGCTTCTTTCTCAGTTAGTATTACATTGGTAACTGACCTTCCAAAACATAGTACAACTCAGGCAGGTTCCGAAGTACACTAAAACCAAATTCTTCATTAAAACATACATAAGAAACGAACACTATAAATAAAACAAACTTGTGTAGAAAATACAGAGTGTATACAAACACAAGCAGCATCGCTACTACACATTAAAATCAATGGGAGCACATGCACATCTAAAATGTAAGGTCATACAAGCAAATCCAAAATATGGAAGGAATACTTCTCTTGAAGATGTTAAACTTTCATATATGGATATTAAGATGTATAAAAACAAAGAAGAATGGTTTGAAAGGTATCAAAGTGCATATGACTGAGTACATCTCTAAGCCATGTATCCAACGTTCAAGAGCAGGCTCAATCCAAATCCAAATACAAAATTTATGACCTGCTGACATTTATTGCAAATAAATACTTTTCTAAAACAAATTTTTTTTCGTGGACATAATGAAGCCTTGCTATTTGTTTGCAATTTTTTTTTAGATCTGTGGGTAAATTTATGAAATTCGACCATACATGTCCCAATAGCAAATTTCTCCTTAATTAATTTTGAGGATTTCCCTCCCACTCCGACACCATTAAGAACTCAATAACCATATGTGATAGAATAAAGTAATGTTTCTTTACTCAAATCATTGAAGCAGAGAGCAGGGAAAACCCAAGGCTAACCACAACTACCTGCCACTAAGCAAGTGTCCCATACAGAATCAGCAAGCTTAATTCAGTCAAAAAAGCTGGTCAAAACCAGGTCAAACCGCCAAAAAGATGACAAAAAATGCAATAACCAAGGCAAAATGCATAAAAATGAAAAAAGAGAGCTTTTCCCAGGGTTTTCAAATGGTGGTGTTTTTTTCTTATAAATCCCATAAAAATCGTTTAAGAGTCCATTTTTTTCATTTCAATGTTTTCCAAATTTTAACTTCCATTTGTAAGTTTTCAGTTTGCAAGCTGTTACTGTGCAAGTATAATGCCACTATGACTCAATTATAGAAATGAATTACTCCTAAATGAAGAGAAGAATGCAAATAGATAAGTAATGCCCGTCTGCCAAAACTTTTGTATGTATATAAAACATATGAATAGATCGAAAAGCCCTTGAGCTCTTGGCCACAAAAAAACTTTGAATAAAGAACTGATCAAACTAAGATGAATTGAATAGTTGAAATGGTGCGTAGTGCCCTCTATTCATACGCCATTCCTACACATGAAAAGTGAATAAACCAATTCAGTCAACGCACATATCCATATAATATAATGTTAACCTTACACATGTAGCTTACTAACTCATGTAGGACCTATCTAAGGTACAAGGTACCAAAATTAGAGAAAAGGTAGCCCACAGGTGTAATACATGTTTGTAAGTCAATGGGAGTCATAAGCAAAAGACACAAGTGAAGATTGTAATTTTCAAACAAATTATATGTGGACATGACAGGATCAAATTGTGAATATATTTAAAGTATAACAGTCGTGAACACTTGCCATCATGAAAACATAAAATGAATATAAAATAAGAACTTTACATAAACTGATATCCCATGCAAAATTTCCTGAAGGCTATGATTTGGGTGAATTTTGATTGCAAGAATGAGGATTTAAAGTTGACATCAGCAAGGAAAGTTCTTGGTGATACTTACTCTTTCCCTGGTTATTGTACTCCTTAATTGGATTAATGGTTGACTAGACATTCTAAAAGAAGTTTGAACTTCAACTACTGTAGATGCTATTTGAGTACTTTTGATTTTACCAAGTGCTTTGTTGACTATAAAACAGTCCAAATGTGGTTTAAAATGTTATCCTTTAAAATTTATAAACGGTCCAATGAGCTCTCCTTATTTTACCAGTATAATGTAACTGCATACAAACATCTACATAATCAACTTTTCAGTTCTCCCCAGAGAAAACTAGGGCGTGGATAATTCAATGTGATTTTCTCAGTTTATGGAAAATTCCATCAAAGCAGAATCCCCATAGCACATATTCTTGAAAAATTAACTTCGGAAAGAAAAATTGAGTGCCACTTCCACTTAAAGTTTCTCATTGACATTTGAGGCTAACCAGGAATCTTTTCCATTTATGTTTCTAATAATGATTCTTAGTTTTCAACACGTTCATGGTTATTTAAAACAACTCATCCCAACTAGTTCTCTAGCAATACCGACTCTTCACTAATTTTTGGAATAGGCCTTTTTCTCTGATATTGTAGCCTCTATGCACATCCATTGTTCAAAATTCTACGAAAATTTCATCATCTTTAGTCTTATTTTTCACCTTGTACAAATATTTCCTGTTATATCTAGATGTGAAATAAATTAGCTTTGGTGACAGCTTACAAATAAATACGACAAGAAAAGATCCTTGTGATATGTACTCAAACGAAAATTGAAAAGCAAAATAGAAGCCAAAGAAAATACTTTAATATTTACAAAACTTCCAGTGCTTAGGCGAAGGTGAAGAAATTTTTCATATCCCTACAAGTGAAGAAATGAATAAAGCTCGCTTTCTTTTCATATGAAATCTCTACAAATAATACTACCCACATAGAGAACACCTTAACAAAAATTCCAAACTGAAGGTATATGCTGTTCTCCTTTTAATTTGGAGGTTAAAGATTCATGATTAAATTACATATATGGTATCACAATTATGTGAAAATTCGAGTTATGGAATTACAATTGCACTCAGTTTCATAATGGAAGTAACACTCCATTTCCTAATCATACACTATACTACCAGTATGGTAATGTTCTTGTGTAGAAACTGTATAGAGGACTCTATCCCTAGAAATCAAATTGACTAAGGCTAATTACAAAATTTGTAGTCCTTCCCCTCCTAAATTAATTTCTTATATTTCCTTGTGTTGTACTATGTTTTTGATAGTGGTGATTTTGTTGTTTATATTGGTTTTCTTCAGATGTATTATTTTAATGTAATTCTAATCTCGCCATTGGGATTATACACAATAGACTTCCTTTGAAGTGTTAGCAAAGATTTTAAGACAAGTGAATGACAACATAATCTCAAGTAGAAAGATTCTAGAAAAATCTGTGTTTGGTTGGAATCAATATTTTGGAATTGACAGGAATGACATTTCTGATGAATGAGTGTTGATCTAGAGGTTGTGGTGGCATAGGCTTCATCAACAATGATTATGACTGGGACAGTCCCTTGCAGAAGGCACCATTTATTTTTTAAGACTGTTTGGTTGTGGTGGCTTTGTTTGGGCAGCGTGCTACTTTGATTCCAAGCCCTAATGGTTTCCTTGTTATTGGGATGTGATACCATTCCATCCACCTTGTTGAGGATAGAGAGAGAGATATTTCATCACAAAAAAAATAAAAAAATATCTAACTTCATAAATCAGTAGAAGTTATTGCCTCTGGAAGAAGCAGTGGTTCACATGTAGTGACTATGGCAAATTTGATTTCAGATATTTCTTTAATCCTGTCAGTTCAATGATACGTCAGGGATTAATTTGGTGTTATCACTGCAATAACATATATTTCTTCCCTCCTGCTTTTGCAAACAAAGTTATGCCACCTCAGTAAGGAAATCTTGTTTATCTCCACCTTTGCTTTCAATTCCTTGAGATTGATGTTACAAAGGCAAGAAAAAACCTAATGTTCTTTCATGTAATTTGGTGTTGAGTAGTCATTAACTTATTTGTTCCATTTCACCAGTGAAAGTGTGGTAGGGCAGGGGGATCTAACTCTGCTCACCATCAAACATGGTAATCGGACAACCTCGTAAATAATCAACAATAAATTTTTTAAAAAGATGGGAGGAGAACCCGGAGTTCATAATGCTGAATCCTAAAATGGTGGCTGTTGTGGCTGCACAGCCTAAGGATACCAATGCTGCATATACTGAGCATCTTATTTGGGGCTGTGAAGGAAAAAAGTACTGTTGAGGAGGATCTACGGGCTCTTTAGTAGAATAACATAAGGCATTAAAGTTGACCTGAAAACACCAAGCAAAAAGAGTGGAGGATGGGAGAATCAGAAAAGTGAAAAAGTATTGTTTCCTGATGAATGACACCAAGGAGCAAAAGCTCTAGCTTATGCAGAAATCACATGCCAAAAAACACAGGAGAAGGCGGCAAACAGGGCTTGGGAAAGAAGGGGGACATATTGCAAAGACATGATAGCTAAAACATCGATTCTGGAGGTGGGGGAGAAAGTGCAAAAGAAATTGGAGCATTACTGTGAAATGGGACTTACTGGAATTTGGAAGATTCAGTTCACTGTGGCCGTCTCTTCCAGAGCTTAACAATTGGATTGAACAAAATTTGGCATCCTTTTCTAGTAGCTCCTAAGTTTATTCACCCCTTTGTGTAGGCTTTTAGTTTTCTTTGTGGTTGATTTTGATTCATTAGATAACAGCAATAAGCTGTTAGAGGAAGGACCTTGGTTTTACCATTCTGCTGCTTTGATTTTGAAAGCATGGTTTCCAAGCCTCAATCCATTTTCTCAAAACTTTAGGGTTACTGCATTCTGGGTTAGACCTCTATTTTCTGATGTGTTAAACTTTGAAAAATATAGGAAATTCTTTGGGTAGATCGACTGCATTATCTCCAGAATTCTTGTAGAAAGGATCTGTCCAAAGAAATTTGTTTGGAAGTAGGAAGGGAAATTTGGCAATGATTGACTTTGAATATATATTTTACCGTTGTTGGAACTGGTTTCTCACCTGCCCAACATAACAGCGAATAGAAGGCAGTAAAAGGTAAGACGTCAAAAACGATTGTTTCTCTGAATGTAACTCAGAGGTCACGTGACAAACACAAAAAAGTAGGAAGTCCAAAAAGAATGTGTCTTCTCGGTAGAACTGTCGAAGATCATGTTAGCTTACTGCTAGCTGCCTTCTATGCAGCTCCTTTTTTATACCGATATATTTTGGTTTGATTACTGTACTATCTTACCTGAAAAATAATAATAATTAACAGCTGTAGAGCCTCATCACGAACATTTTTCATTCGATATAATGCTCCTTTGGAAAAAGAAGATTCAGTCCTCAATAAATTAAAAGATTCAATTGGTCTTCAGATTAAATGAAAAAAAAAACGGAAAAAAAGAGCTAGCGAAGATGTGAAAAGCTCTATACTATTATGTAGAAGCTTTGAGGTGGTGCAAGGCAAATACAAACTGTAGGGTTACAAGCATTTGAAATTCAAGAATGACTGTAATTGTGTTCCGACATTAAGCATACCATACAATTAAGGGCTATGGTCTTAAAATTGGCAACGATTCTGAGCTAAAACACGATAGTAACAAAATGAACAAACATCGGTTGAAGATGGATATGGAGGAAACCAACAAAAGGTTGATTGATGTCAGCAAGTTTGCTTTTAAGGTCATGCATGCCTCCTTTACCACCCTGTGCATGTTAAATGAGAAGGCCTCTAGTGGGCAGGTGGCTGAGGAAGACAACCCCGTGATCTCTTCAGGTTTCTGGAGGAGTGGGTGGACTTGTTGCTGTCTAAGTGCCTATGGAAAGGAAACTGATCAGCTGCTGGCCTTTGGGAATGTCGCAATAGTCCTCATGGCTATGGTTTTCTATCTAGTTATAGTTTTAATACTAAGACTTTGTTGATGACATACAGCGCTGCGTGGCATTTTAATATGTTTAATCTCTATACTCTGAACTCGATGGTTTTTGTCACCAAACACTTATGCTGGTGCTTTGGTTTTGTTATTTTTGTTTTTGATAGAGGTAGATGACTATGGTATTTTGCTTTGTCTCACACTCTAGGTTTGGTTAACTGCTGTTAATTTCTCTCTAGAGTGTTGTTTATGTACCTAAGGCCAGCACCCTCTTGCTGCTACTTTTTTCAAAAAAAAAAGGAACAAACGATTTGTTACACCACTATGATTTTCAGTCCACGCAGCAAAAGCTTCATTTCACAATGGAAAAAACGAACAACGTAATGCCATTTTCCAAGAAATATCAATCCTCAATAAATTTATGATTCAGCTAATTTCCAGGTTAAAGCAATAAATTAATAAAACCAAGCGAAATTGTAAAATCATCCATAGTAAAACCTTTGTGACGCACGGACAGGGTGCAAAGGCAAATACAAACAGTAGAAATCCAAGAACAATTCTCGTTCCGGCATTAAGCAAATCATACACTAGTGACCAAAATAAGTATCAAATAAAGCCTACCGCCCTTAAATTGTGTGTTGTGAGCCTAAACATGAAAGTGACAACAGAGCAAACGACTTCATAAACCGCTGCAATTTTCAACGTACGCGGAAAGTCTTCATTTAATAATGTAAGAAAGTAACAACGTAAAGCCATTGCAGCTTTGAGACAAAATTGAAGCAAAATCCCAAGAAATATTGGCAAGTTACCTTTTTCAAAGTTGAAGAAAATAAGAGCAGAGCAAAGCCGATAGTTTCCTCAGCTGCCTCTCGAATGCAAACGCACAAACAATTCCTACCCCAACTTCAATATCCTCACTTTTTTACCTTCTTCTTTGTCACAAACAAAGTCGTTCTGACTTGAAATCATTAAAAACCTTTTCCAGAAATATCAAAATTTCCACTGCGGGCCATTTCTTCCAAGTTACGACGTATAATACCTCAAATTTTTCGACACAAACATAGAATACATTTTAAAGAACAAGTACTGTTTATTTATAGGAGTGGTGTTGAAAAATGAGGGTGGTAACAGGTGTTGAATTTAGAGTCTTGAGGCTTGTAATACCAATTAAAGTAGGTACTTGACAGATGCACTGCATTCAACAAAAACCCATGTGAGGATGTTTGAAGCTTTCCAGGATGATAGGAGAAGAAATAACAGACTACAGCATTAATCATTCATCGAGCAGTGGGTTCCATGATTTAGCTGCTCCAAATCCCCTTTTTTTGTTTGAGATCTGCCGCGTGTCATCGTATTAATCTGCTTACAGACACAGTACAGCAGTGGACTGACTAATAAAATAAGTTGTGTACCTCTTTTGAATCTTAAAAAATGTTCTTTTAAAACAATAAAGATGTTTCTGTCATGTAATTGGCTATTTTTTAACTAGCTAATTTCTTATTGGATGAGCGATAATTTTTTTTTGGTTTACACTACCTAAACTTTTATTAAATAGACCAGTTGTGTGAATCATTTTTTCATTAGATTCATTTTAAAATGTAATACTAAAGATAAGATAAGTAAATAAAAGAAAAGGTAAATTTAACATTGAAGATAATGTAATATAAATTTCCCGTTCTATTGAAATAATAAACAAAAATGATGGTGTATTTATTAAAATGTAATCCTATTGTAATCTTATCAAAAGTACAACCACAAGCCTAAAATCTATAAGCAAACCAATAACATCAATATAGCTCTCAATGAAATGTATGCAAAGGAAACCAAGTATAACTTCACACACATGATAAACAAGAGTCCATTTCTTTCAATCCTTTGAGACTTTGTGAATAATAGCATTTTCTCTCGGCATTAAGGAGTCACATGACAACAAATAAGAGGGTAAAATGTGGTTGATTGATGATGCAACATGGTGAAAGTATGATAACAATGAATCAAATGAAAGCTAAGTGGGCCCTATGAAGCTCTAAGAAAGTACTCTCTATGCATAATAGAAGTATCCTAGATGAGCAAAAATGAGAGGAAAAAACCTCTTTTATAGAGATCTCCAAAGGAATCAAGGGCTTAGATTAAGAGGTTCAAAAATGAATGACCATGATTAAGAGGTTAGAAAAGAGTGAATAAGATTAAGAAGCTAAAAGAATAGATGGGCAAGATTAAGAAGCAAATTGAGTTTTTGGCAGATATCTAATTTAATTAATCTAGATATATAAAAAGGAGGGGAAAATGGGGCACTTGTCACATGACTATGAATTTAGATTATGATTCATGTGAGCAAGATGAAAAGCTAGGGTTAGATAGAAGAGGATAATGAATTAATTAATTAAATAGACACATTTATTTAATTCATAATTGAAAATGGTGGAATTAGAATAATTAGTGGCTAAGGAACATTTTTAAATAAACAATGTTTGAAAAAAGAAGAAGATGATCTTATATTGATTATTAAAGAAATATTTCATGTTATTTAGCTATTTTTTATTTTATTATAGGTCCACTACCTAAATTTTTACTAGATGAGTGGTTACATTTTTTTTATTTACACTACCTAAACTTTTATTAGAAAGTAGTTACATGAATTTTAAAGTATAATATTAAAGACAAAAAGATAAATTTAACATAGAAGCTAGTGCAATTTTAAACACAATACCTCGTCTAAAATACTTCTTTCTATGTTGAAATAGTGCCCTAGCTCCAATTGATTTGCTCTTTAGATATACGAATGTGGTTGCTTATAAAACTAGGAGCATGATGGTAGATTGAGAGAAGATATACAAATGAAATGAGAGGCCTCCCATTATAGAATTTTCATATGATGAATTAAAGGCCTAGATAGATTGGTTCATAGATAGCCAGGATTGAATTAGAATTAGGATTTGGATTAAAAAAATTAATACAAGAGATAAAGGTGAAGTTTAGGTTGTGCATTATGGCATATACTTTTGTAAATGGTTGACAATTGGAGAGTAGTATGAAATAGATGGATAAGATACAATACTAATTTGACTTTTATTGTTATATATACAACTTAATTAATGAGATGATGAGGAAAATAGATTTAAATAAATTAGATAAATACAATTTAATGAGTTATTTGGTAAATAGGAAAAATGTGTCACAATGTGATGGACAAATTAACTAAATAATATTAAATATTAAATAATTTATCTAATTAATGAAATGGTGAGTAAAATAAATTTAAATTAATTAAATAAATTATAAATATTTATTTATTTAATGGTTAGGATAAGATAAAAAAAGGGTTAATGATATCAAATTTTCACAATTCATAATTTGAAATAATGTTGAATTTCAATATTATGATTGCGTGAAAGTTTTTGAATCAATATTTCAGATCAAACTCTATAAAAAAATACAATTCAATTAACAAGAAAGTCTATATTTAACAATAGAAGAAACAAACAACCGAATTAAAATTCAAAAAAATATCAACAACAGAGAGCCATCATTTAATAATGTAAGAAACTAGCAACGTAAAGCCATTGCAGCTCTGAGACAAAACTGAAGTAAAATTTCAAGAAATATTGGGAAGTTACCTTGTTCAAAGTTAAAGAAAATAAGAGCAGAACAAAGCCGAAAGTTTCCTCAGCTGCCTCTCGAATGCAAACGCACAAACAATTGCCTCTGAATGCAGACGCACAAACAATTCCTACCAAACATCCAATACATATTAAAGAACAAAAGTATATATATATATATTTAGATATGGTGTTGAAAAATGAGGGTGGTAAGAGGTGGTGTTGAATTGATAGATGCACTGCATTCAACCCTTGTTTGAATGTTTGAATTTTCGTATCAAAGTACGGCCATGTGTTCAAAGTAAGTTGATTGGAAGCCGTCTGAGGATGTTTCAAGACTTCTACGACGTTTCGCCTCCAAGTGACACCAGAGTCAAACAGGACAAATAAATGTAAATATAAATATAATAGTTAGGTAGGGATGATAAGCTTTTATTAAATAGAGTAGTTGCATATTTTAAATTAGTGCAATACTAAAGAGAAAAAAAATAGAGAAGGTAAATTTAACATAGAAGATAGCACAATATTCATTTAAAACTTTCTTTTTCTTTTTAAAAATAAAAGTTATTATGTGTATATTAAAATGTAACGTTTCTTTTATAGACTTGTCAAAAGTCCAAGCACAAGCCTAAAATTTACAAGCAAATTGATAACACGAATAGATCTCTAAATCAAAAGCATGCAAATAGAAAAAAAAGTATACCTTCACACACAATATAAACAAAATTTCACCATCCTTCAATTCTTTGAGACCTTGTGGATAATAGTATGTGATCTCACAAGCCAAGTGAGCCCTATGAAGCTCTAAGAAAGTACTCTAAGAATCCTATATGAACAAAAGTTAGAGAGAATTCTCTTTTACAGATATCTCCAAGAGAATCAAGGGTTTATATTAAGAGGTTAATAAATGAATGGTCATGATTGAGAGGTGAGAGAAAAGTGAATACGATTAAGAGGCTAAATGAATAGATGGGTGAGATTAAGAGGTGAGTTGACTCTTTGAGAAGCATCTAATTTAATAAATTTAGATATGTTGAAATAAGAGAAAAGTAAGACACTTGTCACATAGCAACGATTTTAGATTATGATCTATGTAAACAAGATGAAAGCGTAGGATTGGATATAAGGTGATAATGAATTAATTAAATAAATATAGACACATTTATTTAATTAATAGTTGGAAAAAGTAGATTACAATAAGTAGCGACAAAGAAATTTTTAAAATAAATTTGAGTGTATTGAAAAAATGATGATGTAGACACCCAAAAATGGACAGGCTTGCGACTTTACATTAAAAAACACTAATTTTCATCTATTAATTAATGGTTTTTAATCATTAATTAATCATCTATTTTCCTCTAAATTCATTCCCCAAATCATCTAATCAAATTCCCAACATTAATTAAATAATTAATTAACCTTAATTGATTAATTACCATTAATTAATTAATTAAACTCAATTTCCTATAGTTTAAATTCAAATATTTAAACTTACTAATTACATCAATCCAACCTCTGCAACAACAACCCCAGCTTTAGTTGCCTCAAATCCAACCTCCGCAACAGCAACCCCAGCTTCAATTGCCTCAAATCCAACCCCAGCAACAACAACCCCAGCTCCAGTTGCCTCAAAACCAACCCCCGCAATAGCAACCCCAGCTTCAATTGCTTCAATTCCAACCTCAGCAACAGCAACCCCAGCTTCAAACCCAACCTCAGTAGCAACAATATCAACCCCAGTCTAAATCACAACAACAAACACATCAAAGCCCACCATGGGCTACTCATGTGCCCCCATTTCCAAATCACTCGGTGGGAAATCAATATCAAGTCCCCAGGATGAAATCCTATGTTCCTACTCAAGGGACACAGAGGCGCAGCCTCATACCCACTACAGCACAAAGGAACGTCCTCACACATCAACCTCAATATCAAACGGACATGTTAATGCAACAAATGCAAACCCTTCAAATCCAAATGAAGGATATGCAAAATCAGGGGAAAACTAAATCCTACACCGCAGAGAATTTATACCCATACCCCTTTGACCATTCTCTCCACATGTCTCCGTTCCCAAATCACTTCTCGGTACCAAAATTTGACAGACATAGGGGCAATACCAACCCTATTGAACATATCCGAGAGTTTTTTGCTAGTTGCGTCGAAGTCGCCCATGATGAGACCTATTTAATGCGATTGTTCCCACAAAGCTTGGCCGGACCAGCAATGGAATGGTTCTCACATTTACCTCATGGCATTCAGTCTTGGGGTGAACTGGCTGAAAAGTTCATAGCTCACTTCCATCATAACATCGAGCGCAAGGTCAGCATCAAGGACCTTTGTGATATCAAACAGAAGGATGGAGAGTCTTTTGTGAAGTTCCTACAGAGATGGAGGAATACGGCAAACCGCATAACATATGATGTGCCCCAACAAGACCTAATATTCATGTTTGTTGATAATCTAATTCCAGACATGTCATTCACAACATAATTACAGTTAGCTCCGAACTTCACACAACTCATCGAACGAGGAGTTCGTTGTGAGTAGAACTTTATCAAATGAGGAATCCTTGCATATCCAACACAAATGAATACAAACAAAAATACAACAGACAAAGCTAAGTGGTGGAACAAAAACAAAAATGTCACTAGCGATGGTGTCATTGATGTGAAGACAGTCAACTATGCACAACCTAAGGTGTCACTGCAAGGCGCACCTGTGGCCAACCAACAACCCACAAGGCCCACTCAACAAGCATACACCCAAAACCAACCTCCCCTTGTACAAGCGGCTGCTGTGTCAAACAGTCAACAACAGAATCAACGTAAACAACGGTTTCAATTCCAGCAATGAGATTTCACACCATTAGGAGAGCCGATAGAATCAACTTTACACAAATTGATACAATCAAACACTATCACTCTACCCAAAATCAGGGAATTTGAACAAGATGCAAACAAACCAAGGTGGTATAATGACAAAGAATTCTACGAGTTTCATCGGGTGAAAGGGCACAAAATGTCTAACTGTTTCTGTTTAAAACAAGCTATCCAAGATCTGATTGACACAGGGTCCATCGATGTGACAAATACCCAAACCAAAGGCACAACTGATCACACTATCTTCAACAATACCTTTCATGATCACAACAAGGGAAAAGCCTTCGGGTCTAGTAGACAGACAAAACAAGTCAACTATACATATGCCAACAGTGATAATGTTATCAATTGCCTCAATCCTTCGGATAGCCATGTGGCTACAATCACTATCAAAGACCAAGGTAACAAATGTGCTATAACAACGCGTCACACCAGAGTCGTCTTGCAAGGAGTACCATCCTCATCTACTATATCTGCCAATCCTAAAGCAAACTCAGATCCACACCCAAGCATAGTGGATCAACTAAAGCGCACACCTACCCAGATCTCCATGTTTGACCTATTGCGCATATCTCCACAACATAAATTGGCACTTGACCAAGCCCTTAAGAATGCAGTTGTCCCAAGGGACATAACACCCGAGAGATTCCAAACGATGGTTAACCATATAGCTGCTAACAAACATGCCACATTCATAGAACGTGATGTGTTGCCGCATAAACCCCTGCATAATGATCCTTTACACTTACTGGTCCAGGTCCACAAAAGTGCTATCCATAGGGTCCTTGTTGATGGTGGAGTTGGGTTAAATATCTATACTTTAAAGTTAATCAAGCAATTGGGCTATTCAGAATCAAGCATTGATGTCACAAGGAGGATAAATATCAGAGCTTATGATGAAGAGGAAAGGTCCTCTAAAGGTATTATCATTCTACCTGTCTGTATCGGTCCAGTGGTCAAAAACACTCCCTTCTAGATCCTAGATCTTGAGTTGGGATACAACATGCTACTAGGGAGACCCTGGATACATGAAATGCAAGCTGTACCTTTGATGTACCATAAATGCATCAAGTTCCCACACCAGGGAGAGGAAATCATCATAGAGGGAGATCCCAATCCTTTCCAATACTGTAATGCGGTCCAAATTAGCACTGATAACTAGGTACCCTCAAACCAAGATGCCAACATCTCATCCTCTTTAGATTCAAATCCTAAGGATTTCACACAGACAAAAGGAAAGATAGCCATTAACCAAGACGCGAGTATCCCCTCCTCTTCTGATTCAAATCCTAAGGATGTCACACGGAAAGAGGGAAAAATATCCATCACTGACAAAGGCTGTGGTGAGTACAGATATGAAGAGGCTTTCACCATCATGCACATGCCTCAGAGCCTAAGAACTTATGGCATGCCACAACCTTTTATTATAATAGAAACTCCGCAGCCTGTTCTATTCAGATGTCTGCCCACAACCTTCGTCAGATGGGGAGACATAGCAGAAGAAAGGTCATTTGAACAAGATATCAGTACATGGTTATACCAAGACCCACAAGAGACAATCCGACAAACCCTACCCTTGTCGAACTATGGTAATGGTTATACAATGTTACAAAGATTCGGGTATGATGGTACAACCGGCCTATGGGCAAGACAACAAGGCATAATGGAATTGTCTCTCCCACCAACCCAGCGAAACAAGATAGGGTTAGGCTATGGGAAACAAAGAGCCGATCCTATAATCCAAGACATCCAAGTTGATCATGAACAAATAGAAGAGATGCACCGGGGGCACAACATAGAACATGTCTTGATAAGAAACATACTAGCACAGTTGTTGCCCGACGAAGAGGGAACCACACAAACCTGAATAGACCTCCACATAGCAATCAATGATAACAAAGGAAGTGAGACATCTGACGAGCATTCTATCAAGACTGACTCCCATGAGTATGCGTGGAGGGCCCTTCATGACTCTGAACCGTTGATCCCAAATTATTCCCCTCGGTCAGACACTATCATAAACCTAGAAGACTTAGTTGACTAACTATCCATTGCTGAACAACCCTACATAGATAAGCATGTCATTTATCATTCCTCCAGTGGTGCGTCCACATCACAGTCCAGTTTTGTAGGAACCATATTTGTAGTCCCTTTCAATCAACTAGAGTCAAACAACCATGAAAGTATATGTCTTGAAAACCCAGAGCTAATAGAGTGGGATCAACAAGGACCGCCTCATTTAGATGTCTTCAAGAACGATGAGGCTATTGCTGATTTCATGGGACTTAGGGAAGGCATTCCATAAGGAGACCACAAGGCAGGCTTCGCCATTGACCTCGACAGAGCGACATATTTCGGGGAGGCAGCTCCTCTTTCCAGTCCACAAGAGAAAAAAGAACAAAAAAATGATGAAAAGCTAAAACAAGATGTATCTTCTAGCAAAAACCTCACTGAGGTGCTAGAAGATGGAAAGAAGAAACTCTTCCCCTTGACAGAGGAAAAATTGGCATTACTAGTAGAAGAACAAAGGAACTCAATTTGGGAGATGACAAGAACCCAAAGAACATATAATTGGCAAAATCACTCACCCCTGAGGAGAGAGAACAGTTTATCAGATTCTTTAAAGTAAGGATGATCAATTTTGCATGGTCCTACTCGGATATGCCAGGGTTAGATCCAGAGCTGGTACTACACCATCTCCCATTGCTACCCAACACCAAACCTGTCAAGTAGAAGCTGAGAAAGATGCATCCCCATGTTGCATTGCTAGTCAAGGCAGATTGAAAAAGCTCCTATATTCCAAGTTCATAAGACCAATACCATACACAGACTAGATATCTAACTTGGTGCCATTTACAAAGCACAGTGGTCAGATACGAATTTGCACAGACTTCAGAGATCTCAACATAACCTGTCCCAAGGATGACTTTCCCTTACCCAACATTGACATGATAGTGGATCTAACTGCTGAACATCAAATGTTATCACTCATAGATGGCTTTTTAGGGTATAATCAGATAAGGGTCATGCTAGAAGACCAACATAAAACAACTTTCACATGTCCTTGGGGCACTTACTGTTGGAACATCATGCCGTTTGGTCTCAAAAATGCTGGCGCGACATATCAAAGGGCTATGACAACTATATTTCATGATCTCATCCACAAAACAATGGAAGACTATGTGGACGACATACTAGCCAAGTCAATGCTTCGCAAGGATCATCTACAAGTATTGGGACCAATCT
>MU225691.1:1360574-1374906 GCA_018584345.1 Thuja plicata
AATCAGATCACATGGGTTACTCCACCCATCTCTTCAGTTCACATGGGTAACTTCACCCACCTCTTCAGTTCACATGGGTAACTCCACCCACCTCTTCAGTTCTAAAAGGTAACTCACAATTAGCTCTTCAGTCAACCAAACTCTATCTCCTCTTTACCAATTGAAGAGGTGGAGTTTACTGATGGCTTCTCTAGTTCCTTTTAATCTCAACCGTTCATCTCCCTATCTCTGGGATTGATCTCAACCGTTCATTTCATCCCCAATTCCTATATAATAAACCCTTCATAACCATTTGAAGGATCCTGGATTTCAAGCTCTCGTGCGCCATTACTATGTCAGTTTGGTTCTAGCATTCAAGCCATCTTGCGATCACACTCACATTTTAATTAGCAAATTATTGACGCTTCTCAAGTCGTAGACGCTGCCCACACCAATACTGAGCATCAAAAACAACGTTTCAGAAGGAGTAGAGAGAGGCAATAGAAACTTCAAGCACTTTGGGGTTTGCATTAATTTGTTTTCCTTTCTTTGCTTGTACATTTTATTGGTTATGCTTCAAGTTATTCTGTGACATTTTGGAAAAGGGCTGCCCCAAGGGGTTGTTCAATGAACAAAGTAGAACTGGTGTTTACAAAGGGGTCATCTTCTCTCTTTGTTTCCCAGCATATGTGTCCTACAGTATTTGTGTAGTGAAAGAGATCTTCACTCCACAACAATAATACCTGGAAACAGAAAAAACACGGGCACCTACGTCATGGACCTTCATGTTCTAGTAGTGTGACAATTGCTGTGTGAGCTAACAGACATTCAAGCATTGGGCCTATAACATTGTATTATGATTCCATTGACCTTGATTAATCTGACTGTTCATTGTTGAGACCTCGTGATAACCTTGCAACTTGAAAAGGTTGTAGAACATACACATTATCAGTCTTCATTCTTCAAAAACACAGTTTCTGTCGTGCTTGTTTCCTTGATCAGTTTTTGAAAATGCAAAACAAAACATCCAAACTATCAAAATGAGTCAAATGTTTTAAAGTCTAGGGTTGTCAACATCAACTGTCTTGCAAATCAGAAGCATTGTTCCAAAAATATCAAAATAGTCAAGCAGTGATACCCATCTTTTAGTCTTTTTGAGACTGTTTCTCATTTATTGCAATTGCCTGCATTGTTCCGTAATTGAAGGAAGTCTGCCGCAGTTAACTTATTTATTACTGCAATCGGTGATAACGTACCGCAATCGACTATACACTTTACCACAATTGGTGGAGTTTTGCCACACTTGACCAGAGATATTTTACACCTGTTTTAAACCTAAAAACCTTGAGAGAAATCTTCATTTGGTGTCCAAAACTAGTGTCTATCTTAGTAAAATGCGAAGAACATTGTGTGAATCTCTAAACATTAAAGTTCATCCCTTCTCTAAAAAGCACAATTATTGTCAAAAACATTGTTAGTTCGAAAGCTCAGACTCAAAATACCTTGATCTCATCATATCAAACATCATCATCTTTATCAAAGTGACTTTGTCCAAGGCAAAGGTTGACAAATCTTATCTTTTTACATCATCACCACTTTGAGATCAAGATATATCAAAATCTGTCCTTAGAATTACCCTTGTCCAAAACATAACTCGGACTTCCTTAGAAAGGATATTCTTCTTTGTTTTATTTATATCACTTGTTTTAGTTACAAAATCTAGACCACACTATGTCTCAAAAATCTCATGGTGGGCCTTACACAAGGTCTAAGGCTAAAACACAACCTGATGAGTCATATATCAACAGATTCCCCACTTGGGAAGCAGAGCAAGAGAACGATCCTTTCATAAATACCAGTTCTACTCTGTTCCTTGAACAGCCCCGTGGGGCGGCTCTTTTCCAAAATGTCATAGAAGAGGAACTAGAGGATATAGATCAAGATTCTTATTCCACACAAGTAGTTGACGATGTTGTAGAGAGGAATCCTGAATGCTTCTTAGCCATGCTGATAAAGAAGGGAGTCAAACTCCCCGCTGAATTCAGTGTATCAACCATATGGCCTGAAAACCCTCTTGTAGGTTGAAACACTACTCAGCCTCCTCAGATACTGCCTGTTGTCTCTCAAATCTTCCCACCATTAGTATTACCCACATTGACACAGACAATACCTAGTCAAACAAATGGCACGAACCAGGCCAACACTTCTTCCACTCAAAGCATGACAGGCTCACAACTGAGTGCACCTGTGGTTACTAGTATGCTCCCACCTCCGGTCACATGGTCAAGGAAATCAAGCTCTCAAGCTATGCCTTCCATCACACCAAACACCAACAGTTCTAAAACTATGCCACTACTGCAGTCAACTCATACTAGTCTTGGGATCAACATCTTGTGCCCACAGGGATCCATCTCTATAGGTACAACTTACGGTCAATGACCACCCAAGGCTACAAATTTTCCCATTCTGACATCAATCCAACCTCCACAACAGTAACCCCAGCTTGAGTTGCCTCAAAACCAACCTCCATAAGAGCAACCCCAGCTTCAGTTGCCTCAAATCCAACCCCAACAACAACAAACCTAGCTTCATTTGCCTCAAAACCGACCCCCACAAAAGCAACACCAGCTTCAGTTGCCTCAATTCCAACCTTAGCAACAACAACGTCAGCTTCAACCCCAACCTCAGCAGTAGCAATATCAACCCCAGTTTCAATCACAACAACATTCCCAATCCCAATAGCAAACACATCAAAACCCACCATGGGCTACTCATGTGCTCCCATTTCCAAATCACTCGCTGGGAAATCAATATCAAGTCCCCAGGATGAAATCCTATGTTCCTACTCAAGGGACACAGAGGCACAACCTCATACCCACTACAACATAGAGGAACGTCCTCACACATCAACCTCAATATCAAACAGACATGTTAATGCAAAAAATGTAAACCCTTCAAACCCAAATGACGGATATGCAAAATTAGGGGCAAACTAAATCCTACACCACAGAGGATTTATACCATACCCCTTTGACCATTCTCTCCACATGTCTCCATTCCCAAATCACTTCTTGGTACCGAAATTTGACAAATATAGGGGCAATACCAACCCTATTGAACATATCCGAGAGTTTTTTTCTAGTTGTGTCAAAGTTGCCCATGATGAAACATATTTAATGTGAATGTTCCCACAAAGCTTGGTCAGACCAGCAATGGAATGGTTCTCACATTTACCTCATGGCATTCAGTCTTGGGGTGAACTGGCTGAAAAGTTCATAGCTCACTTCCATCATAACAACGAGTGCAAGGTCAGCATCAAGGACCTTTGCGATATCAAACAGAAGGATGGAGAGCCTTTTGTGAAGTTCCTACAGAGATGGAGGAATATGGAAAAATGCATAACATATGATGTGCCCCAACAAGACCTAATAGTCATATTTTTTGATAATCTAATTTCAAACATGTCATTCACAACAGAATTACAGCTAGCTCCGAACTTCACACAACTCATCGAACGAGGAGTTCATTGTGAACAGAACTTAGTCAAATAAGGAATCCTTGTAGATCCAACACAAATGAATACAAACAAAAATACAACGGACAAAGCTAAGTGGTGGAACAAAAACAAAAATGTCACTAGCGATGGTGTCATTGATGTGAAGACAATCAACTACGTACAACCCAAGGTGTCACTGCAAGGTGCACCTATGGCCAACCAAAAACCCACAGGGCCCACTCAACAAGCATACACCCAAAACCAACCTCCCCCTGTACAAGCAGCCACTGTGTCAAACAATCAACAACAGAATCAATGCAGACCATGGTTTCAATTCCAGCAACGAGATTTTACACCATTAGGAGAGCCGATAGAATAAACTTTATGCAAGTTGATACAATCAAACATTATCACTCTCCCTGAAATCAGGGAATTTGAAAAAGATGCAAACAAACCAAGATGGTATAATGAAAAATACTTCTGCAAGTTTCATCGGGTGAAAGGGCACAAAATGTCTAACTATTTCCATTTGAAACACGCTATCCAAGATCTAATTCACATAGGGGCCATCGATGTGACAAACACCCAAACCAAAGGCACAACTGATCACACTATCTTCAATGATACCTTTCATGATCACAACAAGGTTAAAGCCTCAAGATCTAGTGGACAGAAAAAACATGTCAACTATACATATGCCAACATTGATAATGTTATCAATTGCATCAATCCTTCAGATAGCCATGTGGCTACTATCACTATCAAAGACCAAGGTAACAAATGTGTTGTAACAATGTGTCGTGCCAGAGTCGTATTGCAAGGAGTACCATCCTCATCTATTGTATCTGCCAATCCTAAAGCAAACTTAGATCCACAACAAAGCATAGTGGATCAACTAAAGTGCACACCTACCCAGATCTCCATGTTTGACCTATTGCGCATATCTCCACAACATAGACTGGCACTTGACCAAGCCCTTAAGAATGCAGCTTTCCCAAGGGACATAACACCTGAGAGATTCCAAATGATGGTTAACCATATAGCTGCTAACAAACATGCCACATTCACAGACCATGATGTGCTACCACATAAACCCCTGCATAATGATCCTTTGCACTTAGTTCTCCAGGTCCACAAAAACGCTATCCATAGGGTCCTTGTTGATGGTGGAGCTGGGTTAAACATATGTACTCTAAAGTTAATCAAGCAACTGGGCTATTCAGAAGCAAGCGTTGATGTCACGAGGCTAAATATCAGAGCTTATGATGAAGAGGAAAGGTCCTCTAAAGGTATTATCATTCTACTTGTCCGTATCGGTCCAGTGGTAAAAAAACACTCCCTTCCAGATCCTAGACCTGGAGTTGGGATACAACATGCTACTAGGGAAACCCTGGATACATGAAATGCAAGCCATACCTTTGACATACCATCAATGCATCAAGTTCCCACACTAGGGAGAAGAAATCATCATAGAGGGAGATCCCAATCCTTTACAAAACTGTAATGCTATCCAAATTAGCACTGATAAAAAGGTACCCTCAAACCAAGATGCAAGCATCCCATCCTCTTCAGATTCAAATCCTAAGGATGTCACACAGACAACAGGAAAGATATCCATTAACCAAGATGAAAGTATTCCCTTTTCTTCAGATTCAAATCCTAAGGATGTCACACGGAAAGAGGGAAAAATATCCATCACCGATAAAGGCTATGGTGAGTACAGATATGAAGAGGCTTTCACCATCACGCACATGCCTCAGAGCCTGAGAACTTATGGCATGCCACAACCTGTTATTATAACAGAAACTCTGTAGCCTGTTCTATTCAGATGTCCGCACACAACCTTCGTCGAATGGGGAGACATAGCAGAAGAAAAGCCATTTGAACAAGATATCAGTAGATGGTTATACCAAGACCCACAAGAGACAATCCGACAAACCCTACCCCTGTTGAATTATGGTAATGGTTATACAAGGTTACAAAGATTTGGATATGATGGTACAACCAACCTAGGGGAAAGACAACAAGGCATAATGGAATTGTCTCTCCCGCCAACCCAGAGAAATAAGAGAGGGTTAGGCTATGGAAAACAAAGAGCCGTTCCTATAATCCAAGACATCCAAGTTGATCAGGAACAAATAGTAGAGATGCATCGGGGGAACAACACAGAACATGTCTTGATAAGAAACATACTAGCACAGTTGTTGCCCGCCAAAGAGGGAACCACACAAACCTGAATAGACCTTCACATCGCAATCGACGATAATGAAGGAAGTGAGACATTTGACGACTGTTCTATCATGACTGACTCCCATGAGTATGAGTGGAGATCCCTTCATGACTTTGAACCGTCAATCCCAGATTATTCCCCTCGGTTGGACACTATCATAAACCTAGAAGACTTATTTGACTAATTGTCCATTGCCAAACAACCTTGCATAGATAAGCATGTCATTTATCATTTCTCCATTGGTGCGTCCACATCACAGTCCAGTTTTGTAGGAACCATATCCATAGTCCCTTTCAACCAACTAGAGTCAAACAACCACGAAAGTATCTGTCTTGTACACCCAGAGCTAATAGAGTGGGATCAACAAGGACTGCCTGATTTAGATGTCTTCGAGAATGATGAGGCTATTGCTAATTTCATGGGACTTAGGGAAGGCATGCCATCAGGAGACCACAAGGAAGGCTTCTCCATTGACCTCGATAGAGCAACATATTTCGGGGAGGAAGCTCCTCTTTCTAGTCCACGAGAGAAAAAAGAACAAAAAAATGATAAAAATCTAAAACAAGACGTATCTTCTAGAGAAAACCTCACAGAGGCGCTAGAAGATGGAAAGAAGGAACTCCTCCCCTTGATAGAGGAAAAATTGACATTACTAGTAGAAGAAACAAAGGAACTCAATTTGGGAGATGACAAGAACCCAAAGAACATATACTTAGCAAAATTACTCACCCCATAGGAGAGATAATAGTTCATCAGCTTCTTCAAGGAAAGGATGATAAAATTTGCATGGTCTACTCAGATATGCCAGGGTTAGATCTAGAGCTAGTACTACACCATCTCCCATTGCTACCCAATGCCAAACCTGTCAAGTAGAAGCTGAAAAAGACGCATCCCCATGTTGCATTGCTAGTCAAGGCAGAGTTGAAAAAGCTCCTAGATGCCAAGTTCATAAGACCAATACCATACGCAGAATGGATATCGAACTTGGTGCTAGTTACAAAGCATAGTGGTCAGATACGTATTTGCACAGACTTCAGAGATCTCAACATAGCTTGTCCCAATGATGACTTTCCCTTACCCAACATTAATATGATAGTAGATCTAACCGCTGGACATCAAATGCTATCACTCATGGATGAATTTTTAGGGTATAATAAGATAAGGATAGTGCTAGAAGACCAACATAAAACAACTTTCACATGTCCTTGGGGCACTTACTGTTGGAACGTCATGTTGTTTGGTCTCAAAAATGCTGACGCAACATATCAAAGGGCTATG
This sequence comes from Thuja plicata, assembly GCA_018584345.1. Taxonomy (NCBI): domain Eukaryota; kingdom Viridiplantae; phylum Streptophyta; class Pinopsida; order Cupressales; family Cupressaceae; genus Thuja; species Thuja plicata. The sequence goes on from MU225691.1 coordinate 1,367,558, forward strand.
AAAACTATATTTCATGATCTCATCCACAAAACAATGGAAGACTATGTGGATGACATACTAGCCAAGTCAATGCTTCGCAAGGATCATCTACAAGTATTAGGACCAATCTTTGACAAACTGCAAAAATTTAAGGTCCGTCTAAACCCAAAGAAATGTGCATTCGGTGTCACAGCAGGAAAGCTACTGGGGTTCATAGTGTCACATAGAGGCATCAAAGTAGACCCAAAGAAAGTCAAAGCAATATTTGACATGCCTCCACCATCGAACTTGAGGCAACTAAGAGGGTTACAAGGAAGGCTCCATTAAATTAGGTGCTTCATAGCTTAGCTAGCAGACAAGTGCCACCCATTCCAACATCTACTGCACAAAGACGTCAAATTCATATGGACTGAGCAATGTGAACAAGCATTCCAAATATTCAAGGACTACCTCCTCAAGTCTCCTATATTGGTGCCACCATTCCAAGGTAGACCATTGCTTCTGTATATCTCAGCAATGAAGTCAACATTAGGTGTACTCTTGGCACAACATGATGACACAGATAAAGAAAGGGCCATCTACTATCTAAGCAGAACATTGGTTGGCTATGAGCTCAACTATACTGCAATTGAAAATTCATGCCTTGCAGTTGTCTTTGCTTCCTAGAAGCTGAGACATTATATGTTGAGTCACCAAACAAAGTTGATCACACATATTGATCCTTTAAAGTACCTCCTAAGAAAGGCAATGCTCACCGGACGACTTGTGAAGTGGGTAATGATCTTAAGTGAGTTTGACATTGAGTACGTAGATAGAAAGGCCATCAAAGGGAAAGTGATCGCGGATCAACTAGCAGAGGCACCCATTCAGTACCATCAGCCTATTATTTCTGACTTTCCTGACGAATCTATTATGACACTACAACCAGTGATTGCGGTATGGCAACTCTATTTTGATGGGTCATGCATGAACCATGGTGCGAGGGTAGGGATAGTGCTTATCACTCCAGATCATGATACAATTCCAAAGTCTTTTAGACTCAATTTCCCATGCACAAACAAAATAGAAGAATATGAAGCACTGGTCATCAGTCTAAAGATAGCAATTCAATGGAGAATTAAGAACCTTAAGGTCTTTGGAGACTCACAGTTGGTCATCAATCAAGTCAACAATGATTATACGACCAAAGATGAGAAGCTCATACCATACAGAGCACAGATGGAAACACTACGCACCAAGTTCCATTACATCTTCTTCGAGCAAGTCCCACGAGCACAAAACAAAGCTGCAAACGTGATGGCTACCATAACATCATTGATTGAAATGCCAGACAACAAAACAAGATTCCAGTTTCTAGTAGAGAAACTCTTGGTGCCATCACATCAAGCATCCATCATAGAATCAACATGCATCCTTGTTGGTCCTGAAAACCCATAGTACCAAGATGTCTATAACTACCTCCAAAATAGTGTCTTACCTCCCAACTTGTCTAGGAACCAGAGAAATTCCCTCATCCACTGAGCCTCTAGGTATACCATCCTCTCAAATACTTTATATAGACGAAGTCTAGATGGAACGCTACTACGATGTCTCACTTCCACAGAATCCCAGAGAGCTCTGTATGAGGTACATGAAGAAATTTGTGGAACCCACAGAGGTGGCAACAACTTAGCTAAGAAGATCATCCACATGGGATACTATTGGCCCACAATAGAGATAGATGCACACAAACATGTACAAAGGTGTAGACAGTGTCAGATTCATGGAGACCTCATCCATGCACCAACCCAGGAACTAAATCCTATCACATCACCATTGCCATTTTCCATGTGGGGATTTGACCTAGTGGGCAAAATTACACCTTCTTCAGCAAATGGACACAAATACATCATACCAGAAACATAGTACTTCACCAAGTGGGTGGAAGCAATTCCTCTCACTTACATAACTGGAAAGCAAATAGCAATGTTCATTCTTAACCACATTATCTGTTGTTATGGGATCCCTCAAACTATCTTGACAGATCATGGTACACCTTTCCAAAATAAGGATGTTGAAGAGCTATGCAAACAATTCCATATCAAGCAAGGGTTCTCCTCATTCTATTATCCTCAAGGGAACGTCCAAGATGAAGCTACAAACAAGACAATCTTGAAAATCTTGAAGAAAACAATGAATGAATCAGGGTGAGACTGACATTTACAACTTAGTCCCGCATTATGGGCATAGAGAACTAGTGTGAGAACACCTACAAGAGCCACTCCTTTCTCCCTAGTCTATGGATCAGAGGTGGTATTACCCCTCGAAGTGGAAATCCTATCCCTAAGGATATCTTTGAAGAACCTAATTATAGATGAGGACTACAGAGTAGCAAGGCTTAGTGAACTAGAGTTACTAGATGAAAGAAGACAGCATGCCTTCAACTACTTACAAGGATATCAGAATCACCTTAGAATAAACTATCACAAGAAGGTGAAGCCACAAACATTTGAGGTAGGAGACCTTGTCCTCATGGAAAATCAAAAGAAACAAGCAGAGTGAGTCAAACCCAAAAAGTTTGGGCCTAACTGGCTAGGACCATTTGTCATTGTCAGCTCTACTCAGAGTGGGGTATTCATACTGGCAACACAAGAAGGAGATCAGCTCCCAGGATACATCAATAGAATGCACCTCAAGAGGTTTTACCCTTGAGGTCTCTATGGTTAAGGCACCTATCTACATATCCAAAAAATACCCAAAAAATCAAAAAATACAAAATTTTACCTTGGTGAAAACCTGGTAATCAGGCGCCTTGGTGACAAACAAAAAAAAAATTAAAAAAGAAAAAAGAAAAAAATTAAAGAGAAACAAAATTGCTCTCTCAGTGAGAACTAGCAAACAGGCGCTATTGAGTAGGTTTTTGGTGAAAACCTGGCAAACAGGCGCCAAGTGATCAAATCCAGCTTCACCATCAATGAAATCTAAAAATCTTGAGCACACTCCCCTCTGAGCACCAAGCACCTACCCATGGTTAATATTGGTCCACCAGACTAGGGGGCGATTCTAATGTCCTGAAAAAATCCAAAAAAATTGGAAAAATGTCAAAATCCTAAAAAGATCAAAATGTTCTGAGAAAATCAATCTTCATCAAAAACAGTCAAAAAATTGCAAAATCCCAAATAATAAAACCAACTCGGTTATCAAGAGAGCAAAGGGCGATCACGCCTAGTCAATCAATGTCACAATCATGAGCTTTGTGAATCAGCATTGGGCTCATTTGACACAAATTTATCAATCTATCAAATCAATCAGCAAGCAACTAGCGACCAAGCCAATTTATCAATTGTTACAATCATGAGCTTTGCAAACTAGCATGGGGCTCATCTGACATAGCTTGATCAACTGCCAACATGATCACAATCAATCAATCAAATCATATCAATCATCTTACACAGTGATGGATACGCTCAAACTAGATAGGTCAGTCTTATATGAGTAATCTATTATTGAAACCAGACACACTCAAGAAATCAAACCAATCAAGCCTATCAAAGAGTCGAGCCAATCAAGAGAATCCAACTGCATCGAGGAACCATCCAAAAAATGTTGACTAGGTCAGTTAGTCGGTCAGATGTTAGTCTATATTTTGCGGTTATGTTCTTACGCTACTCCAGGATCCACCATGTGAGGAGAGTAGCTATGATAGATCATGACTTATTTTCTTTGATTGCTATCTGTTGAATGTTCACTTCAATTTTAGAGCCATGATGATTTAGGATAAATGAGGAAGGTGTTGTCACTTATCTGGCAGTCGCACAGTTCCACGATCTGAGCTTAACCCTGGGAAAGAATTGGACATTCCTTCTCTTTTATTTTCTTGTTTAGTTTATAGAATCAAGAGCTCGTGGCGCTATTCAGATGGACTTTGAGTGTGCTAGAGTTCTATCTTGGTTTCTATGGTCTTTTATTTTATTTTTCAATCAACAGCTCATGATGCTATCCAAATGGACTCTAGGGGTGTAGGAGTTCTATCTTGTTTGCTTTGGCTTTTCTTTTTGGAATCAAGAGCTTGCGGTATTATCCAGATGGACTTTGGGTGCATATGAGTTCTATCTTGGTTTCCTTTTTTTAGTTAAATTTAGAGGACAAAGCGGTATCCAGATGGTCAATATGTGGGTGCTTTTGGCTCTCTTTCTTTTCAAACAGGGATCATAGCTGAACCTAGATGGTCAATATTTGGGTGCACTAGTTTCTGTTTCTATTCAATATCTCTACTCCTTCCACTTATCAAGAGGTCATGGCAGTATCCAGGTCGTATGTGATCTGGATGCATTGGACGCTCTTCGAAATTTCAAAAAATAAAAAAAAGATGCAATGATGAAAAATATTGGAAACAAGGGCAGCGACTTGGGACACTCATCCTGTCTATCAAATCATATCTATCAAAAAAGAAAAAATTTCCTTTCTATCATTCCATATCTATCAATCAATCCTAGAGATCACATTCCAAACTAACTTCCTTCTAACTAACACATGCATTACTCAAAAATTTTGTGCATGGTAGATTGCATTCATTTATTGCATAAGAAAATCCAAAACATGTGCATACTAGGTCATATAATCAATGCATCCATCATCAATAACATCATAACTAACATAGGAATGCATTCATCATCATCATATAGTGATTCACTTTTTCAACAAATTAATGCTAATCTGACGCATTTTCTATGCTTAATTTGTTGAGGGGGCATATAGTCCACTTGCTATCACTGGGGCAAGCTGGAGCAGGATCAAATCTGAAAATTATTTGACACACTGCGACAAGTCACATCCCATCAAAGAGGGGCAAATGTAGATGCCCAAAAATGGACAGGCTTGCGACTTTACATTAAAAACACTAATTTTTCTCTATTAATTAATGGTTTTTAATCTTTAATTAATCATCTATTTTGCTCTAAATTCAGTCCCCAAATCATCTAATCAAATTCCCCAAACTAATTAAATAATTAATTTTATTTAATTAATTAACCTTAATTGATTAATTACCATTAATTAATTAATTAAACTCAATTTCCTATAGTTTAATTTCAAATATCCTGATTTCAATCTCTCGTGCGCCATTACTATGTCAGTTTGGTTCTAGCATTCAAGCCATCTTGCGATCACACACCCATTTCAAGTATCAAATTCTTGACGCTTCTCAAGTCATAGACGCTGCCCACACCAATATTGAGCATCAAAAATAGCGTTTCAGAAGGAGTAGAGAGAGACAATAGAAGCTTCAAGCGCTTCGGGGTTTGCATTCATTTGTTTTCCTTTCTTGTGCTTATACATTTTATTGGTTACGTTTCAAGTTATTCATTTTAGTAGCTCTTGTGTGCTTGATGATGACATTAATTTTTCCATTAGTACACTTAGTGAAAAACATTGACAGAGATCACCGGCAGACTACAGAGATCACCGGCGGACTACATGCATTACCCGCGGACTTCAGGTATTACCGATGAACAACGAGCATACCCGACAGAACACAAAGGTCACAAGAAAAATGCTAAGTATGGAATTGACAAGCATCACCGGTGACAACAAGCATCACCGGTGACAAAGTTTTCAGAACAAAACCGATGGAACAGAAAAGGTATACCCGATGACCAGTTCAAGAAAGGAACACCGACGACCAAGAAAACCGACCGTCAGAACCGACAGTCAGTTAAAGAACCTGCAAAAAGTGGATCTGAGATTTACACGATGGATAAAGCAATTTAATTCTTTTTATATAGTTTTAATTTGTTTTAAATCATAACTTGAGGGTCAAACAAGCTTTTTTAAAGCATCCTAACAGATTTAAAACATATCTAACTAAAGGTCAAGGTCAAGTTGTAAACCTTGGATCTAGAGTTAACTTGCAAAGCGTGAATCAAGAATTGAGCCAATAAATAGTATAAATAGATGTTCAACTCAATTGTGAGTAATGAATTCATTGTTGTTGTTAGCCACGAAGAGTATCTAAGGAGCAAAAGGCAGAATTCATGCAAAGTTCAGAAACAGATCACATCAGTTGTCAAGAACACACAGAGGCTACTGACGAGAAGATAAAGGTATTATTAAATCATGGAAGGATGATTACTTATATGTATGAAGCTTAATAGGATCTGTTATCAGCAATTAAGGATTGCATACATCATCAGATCAAAGACTTATGTAGTTGCATTCTAACAAGTGCATCACATCTAAAAACCTTTTGTAGAAGGTGAACTTAACAATTCTTTACAAATCTCTTAATAGAGTGCACACTTAACAGTGTTGCTAAAGCTTCAAATGAAGTAGATCTTAATAGGTCTCCACTGTAATACTCCTAACAGGGTAGGTCATCAGAAGTCACCAATTGTAAGCCTTAACCGGCCCTTTCTTATCTGCAGATAGTGAAGTCTTGTGGGGAACAATCCCCACCGCAGTTTTTACTTCCTAACATGAGTTTTCTGTGATATCATATCTTTTATTATGTGTTATCTATTTTCATGAAAGTTTCTGTTATGGTTACATACTAAAAGAACTTATGATATGATTGCATATGCATAAAGAAAGATGAACAGTTAGATAAGAAAATTTACAAACTGATGATTAAGGGTTAATGGCTAACCAAGAAAAGTTTTAGAGGTACTGATTCACCCCTCCCCTCTCAGTACATCATTCCAATATAATTCCAAAAATTGGTATCAGAGCTAAGTCTCTCTCTTGAAAAGATTAAAGACTTGAGAGAAAATATCAGAGCAATGGACAAGTTCAGACTGTACATGACTATTGAGAATGAGCAGTTACATATGAAAATAAACTATGAGTAGTACAAGGAGGCTAGAATAAAACTAAGAAAATTTCTTGATGAAAGAAAGATTATGGAAACCAGGCTAAATGAGAAAGACTGCAAAGAATTGGATATAATAGATTACTTTGAAACAACTGAACCATCAATGAGCAAAGCTTCAGATGCATCAGTTGAAGAAATTAAAAATCTACAAGAGATCAATCTACATCTGACAGATCAAATCAAGATGCTGCAAATTGGTCAAGAGATTCAAATGGAGAAAATGATTGATTTCATGAATGATGCAATAAAATATGAAAATGAAAGAACACTAGCCATTGATGATAGGAGGAAAATTATAGAGAAGCTACAAGAAAAAGAATCAGAGATTCAAAGACTCACTGAGCATCACCATGAGGTTACAAACCAGATTATTCTTATGAGTCAAGAAGCAAAAAAATTAAATACAGAACTCATTGAAAGAATACAGATCATAGGTGAGCTAAGAGAAGAGAACGAGAAATTGAAGCATGAAATCAAAGTCCAGAATCAACACAATGAATTGATCAAAAAGGCTGAGGATAGC
>MU225692.1:6672-20761 GCA_018584345.1 Thuja plicata
TGAGAGAATTACGTTTTGTATCAATTCATCCAAAATGGGCAAAGCAGGACCCTCTTTGAAATCAATTTTGTGGGCAATTCCTGCTTTCTCAATGATAGGCCTTCCCAAATCATATGATTCTCTGTTTATATCGATGCCTATGACCTGTCATGGGTAAAATCAAAATAAGGTCAGAGTTTGCATTATAACCAATGCAATGATAAACAAAAATTAAAACATAAGAAAAAGTCCATGGGATACTGAGAGACCAACCTTTCCGTCAGGGGGCAAAGCAAGGGCCGTGCAGAGCAGAGAACAGCCTGTGAAAACGCCAATCTCTATTGTCTTCTTCGCATTTATTAGTTTCAATAGAAGCATCAAAAATTGACCCTCGTGAGCTGGAAGGGCTGCAATGGCGCTGATAAAAAGCAACACACTAACTTTATGAGGTTGTGGTGTGATAGTAAGGGCGTTCTACACATTCAAATCCATTTTAATAGTGGAGACAAGTTTGTATTTCTCCACAAACTCATATAGATCTTACTGTGGATGTTTTGCAGTGACTTCCCTGAGTTCCTTCAAACATTCTGGTTCGCGGGGATAAACACTTGTTTCAAGAATATACTGCAAAAGAATTTGGGTGTACAAGATTTTTATATGTAGGATAAATTTATTTGATGGAAAGACTAATTTTAATACAAAGCAATATGAGATCAAACCTGGTTGAGGGCATCACTTTGAAGGAGATGTTTTTGAATCTCCGCATTCAAAATTGGAGATGCTTGTTGATTGGAGTCCGCCATTGATAACGGAATGAGATATTTCAAAGCTCAGAGGAAAATATGAGCTTCGTAAGCAGATCAGTATAGTGACAAATTAGAAATTTGTTGACATGGGACTCACTCAATTAATGTGATTGAAGAAAAAACATTACATAAAATCTGTTATAAAAATTAGCGCAACTCGTGAAATTGAAGGAAAAAGCACAAGTGAGATTACTAAGACAAAATAAAAACAACGGACACAGATTCAACTGATTAATATAGAGCTTCATATGTTCTTACAAGGAAAATAAACTAAAAACAGACTTAATGCTGCTCTTGCGAAATAGAACTACTGTTTGCTTCTTCACTAATTTCTACGTTGCCCAAACACCTATATTTATAATGAAATTTCATAGCTAAACATTTATGAACTGCTCTATTGCACATGGCTGCACATGGGTTACTGTCAATTCCAAACTCAGATCTGCAGTGCACTGAAGGAACATTAAATGAATTCTGAAATCTTCAATTCTGGCCATGCAAGCATCAGGTACAAAAGCCTCTAAATTGTAACCATCATCAACATGTGTCTCTAAATTTAGGGCCAGACCCACAAAGACCTCATATAACAATTTAGGTGGAAAAATGACTTCATATCCGGCTATAAGGACACTAATAGGAATCACAGACTTATACAAAACTTGAAGATTATCACAGAAAATCCTGACACTATATAGGAAAAGCCCAATAAGTAACATAATTTGGGCAAACCGAACAGATAAGAAGAGAGAAATTAAGCATTATATTTCTCAAGAACTGGGACCTTCTTCAGGCCGGAGTTGTTGAAGCAGTTGCAGAGTATCAATGAAGTCGTACTCATTGCAGATAACCCCTGTTCTTATCACATGCAACGGCTCAGCATAATGTACGTTAGTAGCCAAATCTCGATGAACAACCTTATAATTATTCTTCAAGCCGGAGTTGTTGAAGCAGTTGCAGAGTATCAATGAAGTCATACTCATTGCAGATAACCCCTGTTCTTATCACATGCAACGGCTCAGCATAATGTACGTTAGTAGCCAAATCAGTAAAATCGATGAACAACCTTATAATTATTCAAAAATATAAGACAAAAATATGAGACACATAAACAACCTTATAATTATTCAAGTGGGAGTGATTCCTAGTATGGGTCCACTAGGTGAAGCTAATACTTTTGTCAAGTATACTAAAAAAATTGACTATATGTTTGATTCTTTATAAAATTTAACCGTTTTGAAGCTAATACATTAATAAAATAGAATGTATTTCCCATGGTTACAATTTTTGTTTGATATTATTGCAAGTGGATATAAAATCAGAATTTTGTTGATTTTTTTTTGTACAATACATGATCATTAAAATAAAAAGATGCCCTTTGATTAAATGTGTTGTTATTGTAGGATTATCTTGTGGAATATGATGGTGGTAAGACACAAGGTACTATTATGGATGTCAGAAAATGTTATGATATCTGTAAAGGCATAATAGCGTAAGCCTAGGATAAAGGTTGTATATTGTATGATAGGACTATATGACAAAGATGCAAGTGATGGTCTAACTTAAAACATGATAGTCTATTTATGATAATAGATGTATATGAGGATGTCATGATGGTGTAAGTAATTATCCAACCTAAAAAATGGATGTCTATGAAGATATTATATCATAATGGATACTGTGATGGTATCTCAATCATAGGAGATAAATGTTTATGAAGAAATGAAAATACAAAAGGATGTCAACAATATGGATGGTGATCAAACCTACAATATCAATATTTATGAAAATTTGATCAATATAGGTATGAATCTATAGGAAATGTAAACCTATCTTAAGTTGAGTGGAACCTACGACTTAATGTATAATGGATGTGTATGAAGATGTTATGATGGTGTAAGTAATTCTATAATCTAGGACATGGATGTGTTTGAAGATGTTATATGACTATGGATACTATGATGGTGGTGTAAACCTAAGAGAGTATCCTCAAAGCTCCCAAAGAGTACATCAATGTGATTGCCTAGGGATACAAAGACCTTAGACCCAACCTTGGAAGACCTACAAGACCAATTTAGGCTAAATTATTTGGACAGTGTATTTGGGTCTTGAACTAGTGCATGATTTGAACTAAAACTCTCTAACCTTACTAATTTATTATTTATAAAAAATTTGTAGCTTAGAATATTGTATTCAATGCCTTTTACTTCAACAACTAAAATAGAACTATTTTCCCAAACTAACAGCTAATTGTTAATTGCATGATTTAATTAAAATTAATTAAATTAATTTGAAAGCCTAGTAATTTAATTAATTTAATTAAAATTTCTAGCTTAGAATATTGTATTCAATGCCTTTTTTACCTATAGAACTAAAATATAATTATTTTTCCCAATTATCATTGAAAGTGATCGGGTTCCGAGCAGACTCAGAGTTATTAAATGATAATTATGATGAGTTATGACATATGGGGGAAGAATCTCCGTATGATGTGTAAGTACGACAGAGGTGGAGGGATTATCATTTTATGGTCTCGTCGGCACACTTGGAGGCATAAAATTGATTATAGCATTCACGAGGCAAAAAGAAGCCTCTCGAAACATCAACTCAATATCACTTGGAAACAGAGGGCCTTTAGTGGGAATTATACTAGAAATAGAGAAGACAAAGAAATTGCAGAGATGGTGGGAGAAAGGCATAGGAGGGAACCAGAGAAGGAAACTGAAAAATGGTGTGGTAGATCCAAGGTTTGGGAGATTTTGAAAAAGGGTGAAGTGACTACCTTCATTGAGCGTCTTCATGGGTGCAAGCCCTCGATTACAAAGATGATGGTGAAAAGCTGGAATGAAGGGCGGGTGAAAAATGATGGGGTGGATTTTATGGTGACAGAGGAAATTTTGTCGGCTGTGACTGGGATACCCATCATTGGGAAGAAATTTTATAGTGACAGGAAGATTTCCAGTCAAGCTCTGATGGATTTTGTTAAAAATGCGGAGGAAAAGAAAGCACTTGTGAAGAAGGGCACATTCTACCAGCCGAGCTCAATCAAGCTTCTGTGGAGATTCGTGTTGCGGGCTATTATCAAATTCATCTCTCTGGATACGAGATTTAACCACATTAGCACTCACCACTTCGTGCTACTCAACCATTTCAGGTATGGGGCAAAGATATCCATTCCTTTCTTCCTATATTCGTCCATCAATGAAAACATTAATGACTATAAGGAGAAACACATTAGCAACCTGGCTTTCCATGAGGGTTTATTACTGTTAATTTATGAGTACTTTAAGGTTCAAACTATGGGGAAGTAAATTAAATGTATAGAGGAGGGAAATAATGAGTCTGAGGAGGGTTCAGGTGAGGATTATGTCCCATATGATACCGATGACAGTCGAGATATGCACTCAGAAATTGAGGAGGAAGAGCCTCAACAGACGAAGAAGAGGAAGAAAAGAGTTAAAATGGAGTCTTTAAAACATCACATTGAGATCTCCTCTGACATGGAGTATAAAAAAAGTGTGGATGGGATGGAAACAGAGGATGAGAGTTCTGGAGAAGAGGGAAAAATGAAACAAGGCGGGAAGCAGGGGAAGACGAAAGTAAAGAGGAAGATAACAATCAAACTGCCAGCTCATAATGAGGAGACAAGCTCGGGGAAGAGGGCAACAAGGTTCAAAAGAGGGAATCAGATTAAGGAGGAATCCCAGGAGGAGAGGCATGACAATCAGGAAAATACACAAGAGGAGAGAGACGGAAAGGAGGATAGTCAAGGGAAGGGGAATGAGGAGGATGATCAGAGTCAAGGTTTTGCGGAGTATGGGGAAGAGCATTACACCTGCAGCATTACTAGCAAAAACAAGAAAGTTGTTTGGAGGAATTTTGACACAGTCTCTGCTAAAATGGGGATAAAGAGAGAAATGGTTAGGACTTGGGTTAAGGAGAACAAGGAGGGCAGAATCCAGATGGAAGAATTAATTGATCCTACCCTGGAGATTCTTAGTGACAATACGAGGGAGGATCCTCATATGGACATGTTGAACAATGCAAAAAATAGTGCCATTGATAGCTATAGAACCACTAAATGGACTTTCTACGAAATCTACGAGCTAAAAAAAAGAATGGACAGGATGGAGAAAGATAACATAATTAACAATAACAAGAACATTGTGGAGGACAGGGAGCTAGATAGCAGAGTGAACGAGCTGAAGAAAAGATTCGAAAGCATTGAAGACTCAATAGTCAAAATAGCTGAGCAAAGCTACAATATACTAAAGGCTTCAAATGATAATATTAAGGTGATCATTGACAAATTTGAAGAGAAAAGAGGGAACAAGGAGGATCAACCGTTGAATAGTGATAGGGAGAAGCTACCAGAAGAGGGAAATAAGAAGAGGACAAGAGAGGCCACAAAGAAAATGGAAAACCAGGAAGTTAATAAAGAGCTGGCAGACCTAAAAGAAGTTGCGGGTAGAATGACCGAGCTGGAGATACGTGTTGCTGAGATTCTCAGAGACATTGCCTGATTTGCGCCCCCGGTTTTATTTTCCTGGCTTTTTGGGATTTTGTCCCTGGCTTTCTGTATTTACTAGGAATGTTTTGTTTGGACTGCCAGTTTCATTTTGGTTGATACTTAACACTTATATGCTTTAGGTTTTTTATATAGCTCTGTAGGGTTTCAGGAACCCATCAAAACATGTTTTCCTTAATCAAAAACATTTAATTGTCAAAATGTGCTTACCTAGTAATTTGAACATCACTATGTCAAGATTTAATATGTTCATAATCAATTTATTTAGTTATTTATCTTTATAATAGTTATTTTAATTATTTATCTTGTTCTAAATATTAATTAATTAAAATTTTGAAAAAAATGTAAATAATATCTTTTTATAAATTTTCAAATAAGCTTAAATTTTTTTTAATTGGAACACTAAATAATAGAATAAAAAATTAAAAGATGCTTAAAAAAAGTTCTAAGTTTTCCAATAAACTTAATTTTTTTATTGGAAAACTTAGAATTTTTTTAATTGAAACACAAAACAAACATGGCAAATAAAAAATAGAAGTGATCTTTAATTTTTTTTTTATATCATTTCTATTAAAAAATAGCACATAATTTGAACTTTATTTATTTTTACTTGTTTTCACTCTTGAAAATTAGTTTTAAATTTTTATTTTTCAAATTATTATTAATTAGAATTACAATTATATGGAATAATTAATTTATAATATTAAAAACAAACACCGCCAAATTAATAATATTTAAATTTTAAATTAATCTCCAATGCATAAACAACTAACATCATTTTTTTTTTAAAGTACATTAATTATTTATTTATAACATTAGGCTTTTTCACCGTTGCAAATGTCATATGAGCGTGGTTCAGAGGTTGACAATATATTTAGTTTTATACAATCCCAACAGTTGAGTTGGGTTGATATGATATGATTGACGACAACATACGGGGTGCCTACGACATAGAAAAATTGATTTGACTGCTATGTTGTATGGGTATGTATGGATGAGGCAAGGGTAGATGGGGCTGGGTGCAAATTTCCTGCCCCATAGCTAGTGCCAAGGATCACTCCAAGGGGGTTGCCTTATCAGCTAAAATAAAGTGGTAATTATATAAATAAAATAGTTATTATGATAAAAGTTTTAAAATAAATAATTGAATATAATTTTCATTAAAATGAGTATTAGGTCATAGAAAGTACTTGATTTCATAGTATTTCAACAAAAGTAGTTATAGTCAAATTGATAAATGAGTGAGAAGTAGACTATACATCGCTTACAAATCAAAAGTTCCTTGTAAGTTGAATCTGTAATGATTTTCCTACATTGGTGAATTTCTAGGATAATAAAATAGTTAAACAATTTTTTTTGCATCAATGGTGTGACTTGATGTAACAACTCATAATGAAACTAGTTATATTGGAACATGTCTATTCACTCTATAATCATCACCAATTATAATGAAATGGAATGATAAATTTTACATATTAAAATGATAGTTATATAAATAAAATAATTATTAAAATAAAATTTAGACTAAATAATTGAATACAACTCTCATTATAATAAGTGTGATGTAATAGAAAGTACTTTATTTCATAGTATTCAAACAAAAATATTTATAGTAATGAGTTGATAAACGAGTGAGGAGTAGCCTAGACATCACTTAGAAATCAAAAAGTTTCTTGCAAGTTGAAAATGCAATGATTTTCTTAGATTGGTGAATTTCTAGGCTAATAAAATAATTAAACAGTGTTATTGCATCAATAGCGTGACTGATGATGTAACAATTCAGAATGAAACTAGTTATATTTGAACTTGTTATGGGAAAGGAACCAATAATGAATCAGGTTCCAATACCTGTTCACTTTTCACTATAGGGACCCCACAATACCAAATAATCATGCACATAATTAACCCAAGAAATATTTATTCAACCCCATATACATGTTCATACATGAACAAGTAGTAGATAAAGAAAATTAAAAAAAATTGAACCACTATTGGTCCCTATATGATTCACATACAATCTTCCTTTGACCAAAAGTACAAAATTACACAAATTACAAATAGAAGTGAGCAGTTATCGGTCCCTCATATGACAATTTTAAAATTGAAACTGAACTTAATGGGTTCTCATATGCACTTTCTCCCAAATAGGTTTGTACTTTTAAAATTGGTGTCTATATGAGATTTAAATTGGATATGCAAGTATAAAATGGTTGATTGGTTGCAAGCAATAAGAATTCTTTAATTCAAAATCTACACATATGAGAATTGAATTGGATATGGAGGTATGAAATGACTGATTGGTTACAATCAATAAGAGCTCATATGTAGCGCAAGAATGACTTATAGAATGTCTCCCATGAGAATTCAAATTTGAAATTCAACAACCACAAATAAATGCATTCACCTTACACATTCAAATGAATTTATAAAGGGATTTTGCAAGTTCATTTTCATTACTACAAATAGAAAATCTGAATATTCTATGCATAGTTGAGAGGTGAAGGAAGAATTGTCTTTTCATTACTGCAAAGTCTGAATATTCTCTGCAAGGCTCAAAGGTGAAGGAATAATTATATCCCTTAAAGTGGAAGCATGATGGTGGAGCTCAAACCCTTCAAACCCCTAATCACATATTTTTTTACCTTATATATAGCTAATCCAAATACATCACATCTTCATGAATTTGACTAAGACTGATCCAAATCCAATTGTGGTCATAGCTTGAATTAGGAAACAACTTTCCAAATATTGAGACCAAGCTCTAAAATGCGGCAATACTCTAGTTTGTATGATGTTTAGTCACCTTCCAGCTTGAGATCCTTCTATACAATATAGAATTTATGGTGATTGGTCTCTACTAAAGGTACATATATGTAAGGCCTAATATCTTCTTTATATACCACAGATCCATTGGTACATTTGAAAATGCACCTTCCTTGTATTTCTTTGTTGCCACATATAAATATGGTTTGAATGTTGGTCTTGGCTTCAAAGGGGTATCAAAAATAATCAATGTGGCCATAATAAGAACATATAATTCTAAAACAATGATTTCTATGGAACACAAAAAGGAAAGGCACTGAAAATATTTTTTTTTAAAAGAAGCTTTCAAAATTGCAACATATCGAGTGAACAAAATGAGTTCAAAACATCCAATATATCCCCTTCCAATGGACACATAGGGTTGAACATTATTTGGTTATTACCATTGAAGATTCACTTAAAGATACTGCTCTATTTTTCCAGTGAATAAATATTCCTTCTCAAATCTCCACAAAGACCTGAAAAGCTCTGGAAATGATTTCCAAACATCTACTATGCTAAAAACTATTTAGCATCCAACTTATCAGTTGGTTCTTAAGATCTACAATTGAATATTCCCATCAGACCGATCTTCATTGTTTAGTAACGACATTAAATATCTACACACCAAGAGGTAAAAAATATATTCAATAAATTTTCTTCCACATACTCATTGGATTTCTACCCTTGTCTTCTTCATATTCTCTCTTTCCTCATTCACATTAATATGCCTCTTTTCCAAAATAAAGGACCTCTTATTATTTATTTTTCAAAACATAGCGATATGCCCTAATTTATTACAATTAAAATAGGTAGGACCTTGACGCAAACTACTTCCATTCCTTATGCTATTAGATCTACACTCAATAGTCTCATGCCCATATTTGTTGCAAGAATAAAAATATCCATTGAAAGATAGAACATTTCTATCATTATTCACAAATTGATTTCTCATCATTCTACTCCTGTATGCATTTTCCTTATGCCCAAATCTATGCAAAGCATAATATTCGCTATTGAAGGGTTGTGATCTAATCTAACTTCTACATTCACTATCTTTGTATCCAAACTTATTACATGAAAAATAATTACCATAGAAAGGTATAGGTTTGAGAAAGAGCAGGGGAAGGTCTTCTGAAGTTCTTGCTCCAATCAATAGTGAAACACTTTTTTATCTTCATTATCCTTCTTGGTTTCATCCTTGACCTTTTCCTTTCCTTTGTCATCTTTATTTGAAGTCTTAGAGATTTCTCCTTTGTCAATGCAATGCTTTACTTTGTCCCTTGAGGGTTTCTAAAAGCCAAGTATTTGATTAAGTAGATCATTGATGCATTCAATTTTTTTGTTATATTCAATTTTCTCCTTCACACCTTTCAATTCCTTTTTCATAAATTCAATCTAATCCTAGGGTAGTCAATAGGCTTGCATTTTTCTTCTGCTTCTTTCAGTTTCTTGTTTAGTATGGAAACTTTTTCCTCAAGTTTATTACATTCTTTAGTTTTCATCTGTATCTTTGTCTCAAGATTGTTAGTGTTTTTTTTCCTTCTTCAATCTCATTCTTAAGATGAATAATATTTTCTTCAGTTTTATTTCATTTTTCTTGAAATTTATTTAATTTAGAAAGTTCATAACTCAATTATCCTTCAAAATCAACTACTGCATCAATGCCCCACTCATGCGTTTCTATAGCATCAAAAACTCTTTTAAATCAAACATCGTGTTCGAATCATAGATCTACCTCAATTGTTAGGCTATTTATTTAGGAACCTCACTCTGATACCAATTTTTTAACACTTCTAGATGCTGAGAGGGGAGGGGGAAATAATCCACATAGACTTAAACACTTACCCTATTACTAATCATTCAATCATTTAACTTGTTTGTAGAAGTAAATAACTAAAATAGAATGTGAAACACATATAGAAAAATAGTTCTTATATGGATAACCTAATGTAGGGGAAATAATGGTGAAAATAACACTCCTTATATGAATAAATAATTATAAAAAACTTATGCTAGAGGCCAAGTGGTAGGGAGATTCTTCACTAAGTCAACTTGACTATCTCTTGGGCTTCTACTTTGGACCTATTAGGGATTTTCTCTTCTACCCTAAAACAAAGGCAAAATACTTAGTTCATACACCTTTACCTTCAAAGAACCCCACTACCAATTAAAGTTCAGTCTTCACTGAATCTACAAGGGTAGATTCCATCACAGCTACTCAACCACGTCACAAGAATTCATAGGGTTTATGCCACACTTATTTATTTCTAAAAAATTCAATCTTAAAGATTCAGAGCCTTAGCTCATCAACACATTCATCAAGTTCCTTGTTTCAAGGAGCAGGCCTAGTGGTTCTTGTAGCCCTAATCAGGCTCCTATTTTGCATTAACTCCCAAATTCCTCAAAGAATCCCCAAAACCAATCTTGGTTCCAAATACCCTTTTTAGAGACACAAAATATTTTTAGGGTTTAGGGGTCTCTCAAGTCTTCCTTACTATACTTTAAATCCCTTAGGGTTTGAGTTCATAAAAATAGGGCTAATAGGTCTTTTTGTAGAAACTCCACTCAAAACTAGATGAAATAAATTCATCGACCATCACCAATGATCATAGAGGTCTTTCCTATTTCTAAGGCCATCCTCCATAAACTAGATCACTTCTTTCAATCCAACCCTACAAATGAGTCACATTGTTCTTGAATTGACCCTAGTTGGGCTATAACTAAGCTTGCCTAAGGAAAGAGCTCAATATTCACCATTGTAACCTCAGGACCTAAAACAAAAAAAAAAATACTGTAAAACAAAACTTCTACCATATCTCCAAGGCACAGAGACCTTCCATGGTGGAAAATGCAAGGGATTCATTTTACTATTTGCAGTCCTGTCTGGTCCATAGAACCCAAAGAAGAAAGAATAATTTACATTCAACTACAAAATAGAAACTAAAACCTAATCACTACAATATAATGCTCAAAAAAAACTATCAGAAGCTAAATACAATGAAACAAAACCTAATTTATTCTATTGATCAAAGCTTGGATTCAAAACCAAGAAAACACAGTTACTGTTCCTTCAATTACTTGTCCAATTACTGCAAAATGATAACCAACCCTCATTACACATTGTACAAGACCCTTAAATATGTTTGGATGATCCATCAAAACTATCTGAACCAACCAATAACTGCCTTTTGGGTAGTTTTACAACTTCTTGCAAAATGTTGTCGAGCAACATTTAAAAGTTGCAAAGTTGCTCAAGCAACTTTTGCACTTTTTACATTTTTTTCTCTTTGTTCATTCTAACTCCATGGTTGGACACCAAAAGGTCCCATATCATGTCCTAGGAACTAAAACACTTCAAAAATTTCCTTATAAGGACTTTGACTGCCAAACTCATAATTTGACCCATTTTTCTCATCAGGATCTTGCAAAGGTCATTTGGATCAACATCATAGACAACCTAACACACCTTCTCCTAAAATATTTAAAAATGATCATAAAATTTCCTAAGCACAATTAACCAACATTAAATGATAAAACACATAAAAACTAGGGCTTCTACCCTAGGTACTCCTGCACCATGCTCCCCCTGGACAAATAAGTCAATTTACTCCTTGAGTGAGTATTGCAGGATCTATTTCCAACTTCCTAAACTCTTCTTCAACAATCCATGTAGTTTCTGCTTCTGGAAGAGTTTTCCATTTGATCAAATGTTCCATATATGTTCCATGTCTTGTCTTCTTTTTTTTATTTTGGAATCCAGTACTCTTTCTGCTTTCGTCTTAGGGGTAGTTGGTAAGGGCACCTCTTTGGTGATCTTTTCCAATTCATTATAAATCTCTGACTTTGCTGGTAATGGTCCTTTGTATGCTACCTGTTAGCACTACCTTGGTAAAAATTTGAATTTCTTGGTCTTTTTCTTTTCCTGGGCTTTCTTGGTTTCAAATCCTGTGCTTTGCCGCGTAAAAGAGGTCAAATTCCTTTTTGAAGTCATGTTTTAGTCTGCTCACTCTATCGCGTCGGTCTTTTCGCAATGTTTTTAAGTTGTGCGAGTAGGCGACGAGCTGTCAATGAAGAGAATCGCGCAATCGTGATCAGCCTATGTCTAGCTTTGTTCTGTGCGCGATTGAGCGGGTTCAGTGTTTAAAGGGAGAATCGCGCAGTCATGATGTCTCATAAAGGTCGAGCTATAAGTTAAGCGAGTCAGTGACGGGTTGAAATTATGTGTGTCACGTAGTCGCTGTAATGCTATGTTATCTACCTTATGCTCCGCGACCGAGCGAGTCCTGTTTAAACTTATAGCAGTCGCATACCTGCATCAAGTTAAAATGTCAATGTCATAAGTTGCGCGAGTGCGCGACGAGGTCCTGTCTTGTAGGTCACCCACTCGCTTAGGTTTTAACCGGGTTGTATTTTGCAGTGCGAGTGCACGACGAAGGCATGAAATACTAAAGTGAAGACTCATCGCTCAGTCGCACAAGCATACTTCAAGTTTCATAAAAGTCTGCGATCGAGCGACTAAGGGACCATTCAACGCCTCGCTCACTCACTGATTCTTTGAGGTGATCAGAAAAGAGCTCGCGAGTATGCGACAAGCCAAAAGAGGAAGGACATTGCTCAGTCGCCAGTCAATGAAGATGAAAGGAAAAAAGCTCGTGAGTTTGCGACTAGAGAAAGAAAAGGCACCGTCGCGCACTCGCAGTCAGTGACAGAGTAAAATTTTTGAGCTCGCGAGTGGGCGACTAAGGAAAAAATGAAGCATTCGCGCACTCACGGTCAGGTATGAAGTGAAATTTAAGAGCTCGCGAGTTTGCAACGAGCCAAAGGACAGATGCTATCGCTCACTCGCGCATAAGATGAAAACTGAAAATTAAGTGGCACGAGTATGCGACCAGACAAAGTATGCAGTAAAGGAATGAATGTCGCTCAGTCGCCCAAATCCAAAAGTTGTAGATTAAACAGCTAGCGAGTATGCGATGATGGAATAGATGAAAGAAAAGATGCATTGTCGCTCAGTCGCCAGGACTCAGGAAAAATGAAATGTTAGCTCGCGAGCGTGCGACGAGTTAAAAAAGGAAAGCATCGCTCACTCGCATGAATCCAAAAGAAAAGTAAAAAAGTGACGTGAGTATGCGACAAACATAAGATGAGGCTCAAGACTTAGGTCATCGCTCACTCATAGAAGTTGAAAAGTGGAGCAAGGATGGATGGCGAGTATGCGACCAGTTGAATAGCAGGGGTGCGTTGCTCACTCGCAAGGGTCTTTCAAAAATGAATAAAATGCAGTGTGTTGGCTATTTTCAGTGCTGACGATGCACAATCTAAAGGGTCTCCTGTTCAAATTACCCTGCTTCAGCTAAAGAGCCACCAAAGAAGAAATAGAAAACAGAGCACAAAATTCTGCAAAGTCGAAAGAGACATGGCAAAATTCATGTCTGAGGCCAAAGCTGCCATGGATACCAGGTGGGCGGAAGTTGTTAACTTTTGATTGGCCCACCGTCAAAGAAGTGAACAGATGGGAGGCGAAAAGGATGAATCAAATATGGTTAAGCCACAATAGACAAACCTTGTAAATTAGCTGCCACCTATGTTTGGTTGCAAAATTTTGTTGCAAAGTTGTTACAAGCGGTTGTGTAATCCTTCCCAGCATGTCGGTAGCTTGTTGCATCCTTATGCTATAAAAGGATTCCAAGACTACTGGGAAGGGGATGATGGTCATTTTTCTGTCTGAAAATAATACTAAGTCAATTGTAAATCTGGGTTTTGAGAACCAATATATCTGGTCTTTTTTGGAGAAATCTCTGTGAATGTAGTAATTGATGATGAATTTTGAATAAAATCCAGTTCACAGTTTCTGAAGCATTTAATGGATTGTCTGTCTTCATTTTAGCATTCTGAATTTTGTCTAAATTGAATGTTCTAGGAGCGTTTTCAATTTATATATCTGTAAGGCAGATTATGAAATACTTCTAGGGTT
>MU225692.1:27422-42532 GCA_018584345.1 Thuja plicata
AATCAAATGGACAGGCTGAGTCCAGTAATAAAAGTATTATGAAAATCATTAAGAGGATTTTGGATAAAAATAAGAAGTCATGGCATTCAAAATTGAAATTAGCCTTATGGGCTGACAGAGTGACAGTGAAAAAGGCCATAGGGGTTTCCCCTTTTGAAATAGTTTATGGAAGTCAGGCAAGGTTGCCTTTGAACAATCTGTTACCAGTGCACAAATTTTTGCTGGAAGAAGATTTAGAAAATTCAGAACCTATGATGCAAAGAATGGATCAGTTGATGGAATTGGAAGAAATAAGAATAGAAGCTCACAAAAGAAACTTGAAGTTGCAACAACAGTCTAAATACCTGTTTGATAAAAGGACAACTGAAAGAAAATTCAGGGTAAATGATCTGGTATTACAATGGAATGCCAGAAAAGAAGAGAAGGGCAAACATGGCAAGTTTGAATCACTGTGGATGGGCCCATTTTTAATCCAGGAGTTACATGGTCAGGATTCTTATTTCTTGGAGGATCCAAATGGTGAAATACAGGAATTGCCAGTGCATGGACAATTCCTGAAACATTATTTCTCATAATTTTCCTTGTTCCATGCACGTTAGTTTACATTTCCCTATTTTTGTGTGGTTTTGTGTGCTCCTGTATACTTTAGCTTAGGTTTGCGGTCTGTTCTCCAGAGGTCCAGTTTCTAATGACAATTTTGCAATTATCTTTCCCCAGTCAGAGCCATTGTTAGCACTTCCTTGGTAAAAATTTGAATTTCTTGGTATTTTGCTTTTCCTGGGATTTATTGGTTTCAAATCCTGTGCTTTTCCACGTAAAAGAGGTCAAATTCCTTTTTGAAGTCATGTTTTAGTCTGCTCGCTCTATCGCGTCGGTCTTTTCGCAATTTTTTTAAGTTGTGCGAGTAGGCGACGAGCTGTCAATGAAGAGAATCGCGCAATCACGATTAGCCTATGTCTAGCTTTGTTCTGTGCGCGATTGAGCGGGTTCAGTGTTTTAAAGGGAGAATCACGCAGTCACGATGTCTCATAAAGGTCGAGCTATAAATTAAGCGAGTCAGCGATGGGTTGAAATTATGTGTGTCGCGTAGTCGCTGTAATGCTATGTTATCTACCTTATGCTCCGCGACCAAGCGAGTCCTATTTAAACTTATAGCAGTCGCGTACCTGCATCAAGTTAAAATGTCAATGTCATAAGTTGCGCGAGTGCGCGATGAGGTCCTGTCTTGTAGGTCACCCACTCGCTTAGGTTTTAACTAGGTTGTATTTTGTAGTGTGAGTGCGCGACGAAGGCATGAAATACTAAAGTGAAGACTCATCGCTCAGTCGCACAAGCATACTTCAAGTTTCATAACAGTCTGTGACCGAGTGACTAAGGGACCATTCAACGCCTCGCTCACTCGCTGATGATTTGAGGAGATCAGAAAAGAGCTCGTGAGTATGCGACGAGCCAAAAGAGGAAAGACATCGCTCAGTCACCAGTCAATGAAGATGAAAGGAAAAAAGCTCGCGAGTTTGCGACTAGAGAAAGAAAAGGCACCGTCGCACACTCGCAGTCAGTGACAGAGTAAAATTTTTGAGCTTGCGAGTGGGAGACTAAGGAAAAAATGAAGCAGTTGTGCACTCGCGGTAAGGTATGAAGTGAAATTTAAGAGCTCGCGAGTTTGCAACGAGCCAAAGGACAGATGCCATCGCTCACTCGCACATAAGATGAAAAGTAAAAATTAAGTGGTGTGAGTATGTGACCAGACAAAGTATGTAGTAAAGGAATGAATGTCACTCAGTCGCCCAAATCCAAAAGTTGTAGATTAAACAGCTAGCGAGTATGCGATGATGGAATAGATGAAAGAAATGATGCATTGTCGCTCAGTCGCTAGGACTCAGGAAAAATGAAATGTTAGCTCGCGAGCGTGCGACGAGTTAAAAAAGGAAAGCATCGCTCACTCGCATGAATCCAAAAGCAAAGTAAAAAAGTGATGCGAGTATGCGACAAACATAAGATGAGGCTCAAGACTTAGGTCATCGCTCACTCACAGAAGGTGAAAAGTGGAGCAAGGATGGATGGCGAGTATGCGACCAGTTGAATAGCAGGGGTGCATTGCTCACTCGCAAGGGTCTTTCAAAAATGAATAAAATGTAGTGTGTTGGCTATTTTCAGTGCTGACGATGCACAATCTAAAGGGTCTCTTGTTCAAATTACCCTGCTTCTGCTAAAGCGCCACCAAAGAAGAAACAGAAAACAGAGCACAAAATTCTGCAAAGTTGAAAGAGACATGGAAAAATTTGTGTCTGAGGCCAGAGCTGCCATGGATGCCAGGTGGGTGGAAGCTGTTAACTTTTGATTGGCCCACCATCAAAGAAGTGAACAGATGGGAGGGGAAAAGGATGAATCAAATATGGTTAAGCCACAACAGACAAACCTTGTAAATTAGCTGCCACCTATGTTCGGTTGCAAAATTTTGTTGCAAAGTTGTTACAAGCGGTTGTGTAATCCTTCCCAGTATGTCGGTAGCTTGTTGCATCCTTATGCTATAAAAGGATTCCAAGACTACTGGGAAGGGGATGATGGTCATTTTTCTGTCTAAAAATAATACTAAGTCAATTGTAAATCTAGGTTTTGAGAACCAATATATCTGGTCTTTTTTGGAGAAATCTCTGTGAATGTAGTAATTGATGATGACTTTTGAATAAAATTCAGTTCACGGTTTCTGAAGCATTTAATGGATTGTCTGTCTTCATTTTAGCATTCTGAATTTTGTCTAAATTGAATGTTCTAGGAGCGTTTTCAATTTATATATCTGTAAGGCAGATTATGAAATACTTCTAGGGTTCTTTCAAGGAGAGAATATACCTTAGAGATATTTCAACAAAGTTCAGGGTAGCAAATGAATCTGATGGATTAATCTGGCTAAATGTACTGAGGTAGATATATAAG
The DNA here is from genome assembly GCA_018584345.1 of Thuja plicata. Classification (NCBI taxonomy): domain Eukaryota; kingdom Viridiplantae; phylum Streptophyta; class Pinopsida; order Cupressales; family Cupressaceae; genus Thuja; species Thuja plicata. The sequence continues at coordinate 30,357 of MU225692.1, forward strand.
GTATATCTATATTTGTGTCAGATCCTGTAATTTCCTTAAGTTTAGTCTTCAATCATGCTGGTTAAAATTATTCACAGATGACTCCATGCCCTAAGATTGAGCACAGGTCTATTTTTGTTCAATTAAATGACTATCATCATTAAAATCAATCTTTACTTTCAGTTTGGTCTATTTTAGTAAAAGTTACAGTGATCATTCCTTGTAATTCCACCAATAGAAAACTAGAATAATTTAGTGATTTCGTTATTCTAAGTTTTCAAGGGTAATCCCGCCCGAGTCTGTGGAGCTCAAAGTGTAGGAGGTCTCAAGACCTTGTTACTGTTGTTCTACTTTATGCTTGATTAGTGTCAGGGATAAATAGAGTGAACCCTCTGAGGAGTTTTTTTTATGTCAGCAAGAAAAAGGAACAACACTACCAAATTGTGAATGTTGAAGACTGGTGAAATGGATAATTCTGGGAGAAGATCAATCTTATATGCATGTTCCCCATACTTTGCTAGTACTTGACATGGACCTATCATCTTCATCTGTAACTTACTTGGTATGCCTTTCTATAACCTTTCCTAATTCAAGTGTACCATTACGAGATCCCCAACTACAAATTGCAAATCCTTTTTCCTTGCATCCACTTTGGTCTTCAACTTCTGTGTTGCCTCTATCAATGTTTGTTTCACTTGGTCATGTAATTCTTTCATATAGTGAGAAAATTCTTCAGCATGACCACTCTTTCCTTCTATCCTTCCCAAGTATCTCAATTCCCAAACCCCTTTGGGGTGCATTCCATACACTATTACAAAGGGACTTTTAACTATGGTTTTATTAACACTATCGTTATAAGCATACTCTGTTTGTGGTAGGACTTGATCCAAAACTTGACCATATTCCTTGGTCAAACATCTCAGAAGGTTTCCCAATGCTCTATTTATAACCTTTGCCTACCCATCTGTTTGGGGGTGATAAGCTGACCCAAAAGAAAGATTGGTTCCTAGTCTTTTCCATAATGTTTTCAAGAAATGCCCCATGAATTTGACATCTCTGTCTGAGACTATGCTAAGGGGTAATCCATGGATTCTCACAACTTCCCTAAAGAACAATTAGGCTATGTAACTTGCATCATGTGTTGTCTTACATGGAATTAAGTGGCTCATCTTACTGAACCTATCAAATCCTATAAAAACACTATCCAATCCATTGCCTGTCCTTGGTAATCCCACTATGAAATCCATGCTAATACACTCCCAAGTTCTATTTGGAATGGGAAGTGGTTGATACAAACTAGCATTAGAAGTCATACCTTTTACTTTCTAACACACCAAATATTACTCCACATACCTTCTCACATCTCTCTGCATCTTAGGCCAGTAATAGAACCTCTGAACCAATTCAAGAGTCTTATTGAGACCAAAATGGCCACTATGACTTCCATTGTGTTTTTCCTATATCAAATTTTCCCTGATGGATCCCTTTTGTACACACAATTGTCCTCCCCTAAACAATAACCCATTTTATAATGTATAATCTGCAAACTAACCATGAAAGTAGTTTTTGAACTCCATACAAACCTTAATAGCCTTTGAGAAGTCTTCATCTTCTCTATACAAATCCTTGAAGCTTTCCACTTCAATACTTTCTAACTGCACCTCTTGAGTAGTAACTAGCCTTCAGGTCAATGCATATGCAACCTTGATCATCTAACCCTTCTTGTGCTATATGGTAAATTTGTGGGAGTAGGCCAGTTGAGTATTGCCACTAGCTTGTTAGGATCCATCTTTAATGACCCGTATGAGACCACAAACCCAAGGTACACCAATTCTTGTTTCAAGAAATCACACTTTTCTAAGTTGATTGCCAACTTCTCCTCTTGCAACCTCCTGAAGACTATCTACAAATATTCAAGGTTCTTCTCCTTGGTCCTACTAAAGATGAGGATTTCATCACGGTACACCACTGCAAACACCCCTATGTCTTCCTTTAAAACTTCATTCATTAACCTCATGAATGTTCTAGGGGCATTACTAAGCCCAAATGGCTTGACAAGTCATTCATACAATCCTTCTATAGTCTTGAAGTTTTTTTTACACTCATCACCTTCCTTTATCTCTATTTGATGGTATCCACTCTTTAAGTCAAACTTTGTGAAGTTTTTAGCCCCACCAAGACAATCCATTAGGTCCTCAATCCTAGTGATTGGGAACCTATACCTTATGGTGATTATGTTTATGGCTCTAGAGTCTATGAAAAGCCTCCATTTTCCTCCTTTATTTGATGCCAAAACCACTGGCACTGCACAGGGAATTATGCTCTTCTTTATAAGCCCTTGATCCAATAGTTCTTGTACTTGTCTAGCTATCTCCTTGTTCTGATCAGGGGTCATTTTATAGGATGCCTTATTAGGAAAAGATGCACCTAGTATGAACTCAATTTGGTGACCTATGGATCTCTGCAGTGGAAGGATTGTTGGTGAACTATCACTTATATTGTTCTTAAACTGTTCCAAAAGGTCTTGTATCTCCTTGGGTAAAGGTATTTGTTCTTTTGACTTTTCCCCTTTACACTTCATCATGACTGCATAACACTATTCTTCATCTTTCTTAAGCACTTGTAGTAACTCTTTTCCTCCTACCATCAACTCGTTGGGACTATTGTTTACTCCTTCCTCCATCAATGAATAGATTTTATATGTCACTCCATCCTTCTGAAAAGAATAAGCATTCTTTTCTCTACCATGCATGACTTTTCTGCCAAACTACCATGGTCTTCCCAATAGAAGATGGAAAGCATCCATGGGAAGTATATCACAATTTATTTTATCACTATATCCTCCAATTGAAAATTCTATCCAGGCTTGTTCATTCAATAGGACATGTTGTCATTTGTTCAACCATGTCACTCTATAAGGATGGTCATGAGGGATCTCAGTCACCCCAAGTTTATTCACTGCCTCCTTTTAGATTATGTTGTCTGTTGACCCTAAGTCAATGATCACCCTACATAGTTTTCCATGAATTTTACATTTCACCTTAAAGAGTGATCTTCTTTTCTTAGGTTCCTCCTTAACTGGCTCTTTAATCAGAACTCTTCTAATCATCAAATTCTCTCCACTCTCTAAATCTAACTTAACTTTAGGAGACTTGACACTGTCGATGTCTTCTTGCACATAGTTCACTCTTCTCTCTACTTGAGATGATGTGGCTTTATCAAGAAACCTATAGGCAGGGTTCCCAAACTAGTGGAAATTACATCAATTCATGTTTGCAAATGAACCTCTAAATGCTCATCCACCAAATATTCCTTTTCCACCACTGTTAGGATCTCTACCTCATCTGTAGTTACCTCTTCTACTGGTTTCATGGCTCTGCTCTGTCAGTTTTATTTCCCCTTGGGTTCTTGGATCATTGATGCTACCACCATAACTACCTTTGTGACCTCTGAAGTCTCCACCTCTTCCTCTGCCTCTACTATTTGCTTCAAAAAATTTCTTTCTCTTCTCCTCAACCTTAAGAGCTAGCTGATAACAATTTTGTATAGTGGTAGGTGTCAAAAGACTTATTTATTCTTGAATACTCCATTTTAACCCCTTGAGATAATGGGACACTTTGATGCTTTCATCCTCTGTCACTTTATACCTCAAGCATAGTTTGTAAAACTCTTCTTTGTAGGCACTCACCTCTAAATCTTTTTTTCTATTATGCCTTTTCTTATGTAACTGAATCTCATAGTCCTCCAGAATATTGGTAAACCTTATCTTTGCAACCATACCCTTCCATGTGGAGATTTGATTCTTTCCTTCCTTTAATATTTCATCCTGAACAAATTTCTACCAATTGAGTGTTGTTCCCCTTAACCTAGTCTTAGCCACTTTCAACTTTTGGGCCTCTGTCACATTTTCACATTTGAAATGGTTTTCTAAGCCCTCTATCCAATCTATTACCACCTATGGATCCATCTTTCCATTGAATAAGGGTACTCCTTCCAATGATTTTCCACTCATGGCTTTCAAAGACCTAAGGAATGACTCTTCTTGAAGAACTGGATCAGGCTCTGGAACCTCATCCTCTACTGCAACTGACTTCTCTTTCTCTTATGTTTATTTCACTTTCTCACTTACTTCTGTAGTCCTAGATTTCACTTCATTAGTATTTGTTTCCATCTCCGCAAGTTATTCCCTTAGGAGCCTATTTTTCTCCTCATGTTCATCCTTTTTCCTTGAAAAATCTATGTTGGTCACCATGGTTGACTCACCCACTGATTCAAGGTCACTCATAAACCTTCCTAGCCCAAATCTTCTAGGGCTATAATACCAATCTGATAGGGAGATTCTTCACTAAGCAAATTTGACTCTCTCCTAAACCTCTACTTTGGACCTATTAGGTATTTTCTATTCTACCATAAACCAATGAAAGAACACTTAGTCTTATGTACTATTCTTTAAATCCCTTAGGATTCGAGTCCATCATCCATACATTGGATCACTTCTTTCAATCCAACCCTACAAATGAATCACATTGTTCTTCAATTGACCCTAGTTAGGCTATAGCCAAGCTTGCCTAGGGAAAGAGCTCAATATTCACCATTGTAACCTCAGGACCTAAAACAAAAACAAAACTAATGTACAATAACCCCTCTACCATATTTCCTAGGCATAGACACCTTCCATGGTGGAAAATGGCTAGGGGGTCATTTTACTATTTACAATCCTGTCTGGTCTAGATAACCCATAACATGAAGAATAATTCCCATTCAACTAAAAAATAGAAACTAAAACCTAATAACTACCACATAATGCTTGAAAACAACTATCAAAAAATAAATACAATGAAAGAGAGCCTAATTTAATCCATTGATCAAAGCTTGGATTGAAAACCAAGAAAACACAGCTATAGTTTCCTCAATTACTTGTCCAATGTCTGCAAAATGATAGCCAACCCTCATTACAGAGTATCCAAGACCCTTAAATATGTCTACATGATCCATCAAAACTATCTGAACCAACTCATAACTGCCTTTTGGGTAGTTTTACAACTTCTTGCAAAATGTTGTAAAGCAACATTTAAAAGTTGCAAAGTTGCTCAAGCAACTTTTGCACTTTTTACAATTTGTTTTTATCTTTGTTCATTCTAATTTCATGGTTGGACACCAAAAGGTCCCATATCATTTCCTAGGAACTAAAACACTTCAAAAATGTCCTTCTAAGGACTTTGACTTCCAAACTCATAATTTGACCCATTTTGTTCATCAAGACCTTGCAAAGGTCATTTGGATCAACATCACACAAAACCTAACACACCTTCTCCTAAAACAAGCCAAAATGATCCTAAACTTTCCTAAACACACTTAACCAACATTAAATGATCAAACACAACAAAAGTAGGGCTTCTAACCTAGGTGCTCCTGCACCATGCTCCCCCTGGACAAAGAAGTCAATTTACTCCTTGAGGCGCAAGATCTATTCCCAACTTCCTAAACTCAGCTTCAACAATCCACGTAGCTTCTGCATCTAGAAGAGTTTTCCATTTAATCAAATGTTCCATATATGTGCCATGTCTTGTCTTATTTTTTATTCTAGAATCCAATAGTCTTTATGCTTTCGCCTTAGGAGTAGTTTGTAAGGGCACCTCTTTGGTGATCTATTCATATTCATTAGAAATCTTTGACTCTGCTGGTAGTGGTCCTTTGTATGCTACAAAAGCCTAAACATTGAAGACTGATGAAATGGACAATTCTAGAGATAGATCAATCTTATATGAATTTTCCCCATAATTTTCTAGTATCTTACAAGGACCTATCCTCTTCATCAGTATCTTACCTTGTATGCCTTTCTATAACCTTTCCTTGTTCAAGTGTACCATTACGAGATCCCCAGCTACAAATTGCAAATCCTTTTTCCTTGCATCCACTTTGGTCTTCAACTTATGTAGTGCCTTTGTTAATGTCTATTTCGCTTGGTCATGTACTTCTTTCATAGATTGAGAAAATTCTTCAACACATGACCACTCTTTCCTTCCATGCTTCCCAAGTCTCTCAATTCCAAAACCCCTTTGGAGTGCATTCCATAAACTATTGCAAAGGGACTTTTACCTGTGGTTGTGCTCACATTGTCATTGTAAGAATACTCTTCTTGTGCTAGGACTTGATCCCACACTTGACCATATTCCTTGGTCAAACATCTCAGAAGGTTTCCCGACACTCTATTTATAACCTTTGTCTAACCATCTGTATAACCTGACCCAAAATAAAGATTGGTTCCAAGTATTTTCCACAATGTTTTCTAGAAATTCCCCATGAATTTGACATCTCTGTCTGAGACTATGCTAAGGGGTAAGCCATAGATTCTCACAACTTCCCTAAAGAACAATTGGGCTATGTAACTTGTATCATGTTTTGTCTCACATGGAATAAAGTGGCTCATTTTACTAAACTTATCAACAACTACAAAAACATTATCCATTCCATTGCTTGTCCTTGGTAATCCCACTATAAAATCCATGCTAATACACTCCCAAGGTCTATTTGGAATTAGAAGTTGTTGATACAAACTAACATTAGAAGTCATACCTTTTTCTTTCTGATAGTCCAAACATTGCTCCACATACCTTCTCACATATCTCTGCATCTTGGGTCAATAATAGAACCTCTGAACCAATTCAAGATTCTTATTGAGACCAAAATGGCCACTAAGACATCCATTATGTTTTTGTTGTATCAAATTTTCCCTCATGGATTCCTTAGGTACACAGAATTGTCCTCCCCTAAACAATAACCCATTTTGTAAGGTATAATCTACAAACTAACCATGAAAGTGGTTGTTGAACTCCATACAAACCTTATAAGCCTCTGAGAATTCTTCATCTTCTCTATAAATATCCTTGAAGATTTCCACTCCAATACTTTCTAACTGCACCTCTTGAACAGTAAGTAGCCTTTGACTCAATGCATCTGGAATCTTGTTCATCTGACCCTTCTCATACTTTATGGTAAAGGTATAGGCTTGCAAGAACTCCATCCACTTAAGGTGTCTATTAATTAAATTCTCTTGTGTATTAATGTAACTCAAAGCTTGGTTATCTATAAAGACTACAAATTATTTGGGAAGGATGCAGTGCCTCCACTTCCTAAGGGCTTGGACTAGGGAATAGAGTTCTAGGTCAGAGGAGGAGTATTTATTCTTGGCTTCATTCAAATTTTCACTATAAAAAGCCATTGGTCTACCCTCTTGGTTCAAAATATCCCCTACTACTATGCTACTAGCATCACACTTGAATGTAAACAATTTCTCAAAACTTGGTAACATTAGGATGGGTCAGGTGGCTACCTTTTTCTTCAACTTCTCAAAACCCCTATTGGCCTCCTCAGTCCACCTAAAATTAGTCTTATACCCACCCTTGTAGTATCTAATACTAGAGCACAAATGGCACTAAAATTCCTAATACATTTTCTATAAAATTGGGCAAGCCCATGAAAGATTCTTACCTCAGTACTAGTTGTGGGAGTAGGCCAATTAGTATTGCCTCTACCTTGCTAGGATTCATCTTTAATGACCCTTATGAGAACACAAGCCCAAGGTACACCAATTCTTGTTTCAAGAACTCACACTTTTCCAAGTTGATTGCCAACTGCTCCTTTTTCAACCACCTCAAGACTATCTGCAAATGTTTAAGGTGCTCATCCTTAGTCCTACTGAATATGAGGATGTCATCAAGGTACACCATGACAAACACCCCAATGTAGTCCTTTAGCACTTCATTCATTAACCTCATGAATGTGCTAGGGGAATTACTAAGTCCAAATGGCATGAAAAGCCATTCATATAGTCCTTCTCTATTCTTGAAGGCTATTTCCCACTCATCCCCTTCCCTGATTTGTATTTGATGATACACTCTTTAAGTCCAAATTTGTGAAGTATTTAGCCCCACCAAGACAATCCATTAGGTCCTCAATCCTAGTGACTGGAAACCTTTATCTTGTCATGATTATATTTATAGCTCTAGAGTTCATGCAAAGCCTCCATTTTCCTCCTTTATTTGATGGAAAAACCATTGGCACTACACAAGGAATTATGCTCTTCTTTATAAGCCTTTGATCCAATAGCTCTTGTACTTGTGTAGCTATCTCCTTGTTCTGATCATGGGTCATTTTTATAGGCTTCCTTATTGGCCAAAGAGGCACCTCATATGAAGTTAATCTGGTGACTTATGGATCTCTGTGGTGGAAGGACTGGTGGTGAACCATCACTTACAATTTTCTTAAACTATTCCAAAAGGTCTTGTATCTCCTTGGATAAAGGTGTTTGTTCTTTTGACTTTTCCCCTTTAGGCTTCATTATGACTGCATAATGATCTTCTTCCTCTTTCTTAAGAACTTGCAGAAACTCTTTTCTTCCTACCACTAATACATTGGGACTATTCTTTATTCCTTCCTCCACCAATGGCTGGATTTTATATGTCACTCCATCCCTTTGAAAAGAACAAGCATTCTTTTCTCCATCATGCATGGCTTTTCTGTCAAACTGCCATGGTCTTCTTAGTAGAAGATGACAAGCATCCATGGGAAGTATATCACAAAGTATTTTATCACTATAGTGTCCAATTGAAAATTCAATCTAGGCTTGTTCATTCACTAGGACATGTTGTCCTTTGTTCAACCATGTCACTCTATAATGATGGTCATGAGGGATCTTGGTCACCCCAATTTTATTCACCGGAGCTGAGAAGATTATGTTGTCTGTTGACCCTGAGTCAATGATCACAATACATAATTTTCCAAGAAATTTACATTTCACCTTAAAGAGTGATCTCCTTTTCTTAGGTTCCTCCCTAACTAGCTCTTTAATGAGAACTCTTCTGATCATCAAATTCTTTCCACTCTCTGAATCTAAATAAACTTTAGGAGACTTGACACTACTGGTGTCTTCTTGCATATAGTTCACTCTTCTCTCTGATTGAAATGATGTGGCTTTATAAGGATACCTATAGGAAGGGTTCCCAAACTTGTGGAAATTATAACATTTCATGTTTTTAAATTAATCTCTATTGGTTCCTCCACCAAATCTTCATCTACCACAACTGTTAGGACCTCTACCTCATCCATAGATACCTCTTCTACTAGTTTCATGGCTCTTCTCTATAAATTTTGTTTGCCCTTGGGGTATTGCATCATTTATCTTACCACCATAGCTACCTTTGTGACCTTTGAAGTCTCTACCTCTTCCTCTACCTCTGCTATTTGCTTCATACTTTTTCTTTCTCTTCTCCTCAACCTTAAGAGCTAGTTGATAACACTTTTGTACAGTGAAAGGTGTAAAAAGACTTATTTCTTCTTGAATATTCCATTTTAACCCATTGAGATAATGAGCCACTTTGATTCTTTCATCCTCTGTCACTTTAGACCTCAAGCACAGTTTTTAAACCTCTTTTGTGTAGGCACTCACCTCTAAATATTTTTGTCTTAGATTCTACCTTTTCTTGTATAAATGTATATCACAGTCCTCTAGAATATAGGCATCCCTTAGATTTACAACCATACCCTTCCATGTGGAGATTTGATTCTTTTCTTCCTTCAATCTTTCATCCTGAACACATTTCCACCAATTGAGTATTGTTCCCCTTAACATAGTCTTAGGCACTTTCACCTTTTGGGCATCTGTCACATTTTCATATTCGAAATAGTTTTCTAAGCCCTCTATCCAATCCATTGCCACCTCTAGCTCCATATTTCCACTGAATAAAGGTACTCCTTCCAATGATTTTCCACTCATGGCTTTCAAATCCCTAAGAAATGGCTCTTCTTGAAGAACTGGATCAGGTTCTGGCACCTCATCCTCTACTGCAACTCGCTTCCATTTCTCTTATGTTTCTTTTACTTTCTCAGTTACTTATGTTGTCCCAACTTGCACTTCATCAAGATTTTCTTCCATCTCTATAATTTGTTTCCTTAGGAGCCAATTCTCCTCATCATGTTCATACATCTTCCTTTCCAAATCTACGTTGGTCACCATGGTTGACTCACCCACTGATTCAAGGTCACTCATAAACCTTCCTAGCCAAAATCTTTTAGGGCTCTGATACCAATCTGATAGGGAGATCATTCAATAAGTCAACCTGACTCTATCCTAGGCCTATACTCTGGACCTATTAAGGCTTTTCTCTTCTACCCTAAACCAGAGGTAGAACACTTAGTTCATACACCTTTACCTTCAAAGAATCTCAATATCAATTAAAGTCCAGTCTTCACTGAATCTACAAGGGTAGATTCCATCACAGCTACTCAATCACCTCACAAGAATTCATAGGGTTGATCCAACACTTCATCATGTCTAAAAACTTCAATATTGAAGATTCAGAGCCTTATCTCATCAACACATTCATCAATTTCCTTATTTCAAGGAGCAAGCCTAGTGGTTCTTGTAGCCCTAATCAGTCTCCTATTCTACATTAAATCCCAAATTCCTCAAAGAAGCCCCAAAACTAATCTTGGTTCCAAATACCCTTTTTAGAGACAAAATATTTTTAGGGTTTAGAGGTCTCAAGTCTTTCATACTGTACTTTAAATTCCTTAGGGTTTGAGTCCTTAAAAATAGGGCTAATAGGCCAGTTTGTAGAAACTCCACTCAAAACTAGAAGAAATGAATTCATCAGCCATAACCAATGCTCACATAGGTTTATCCTCTTGCTGAGTCCAACCTCCATACACTGGATGACTTCATTTAATCCAAACCTGCAAATGAATCACATTGTTCTTCAATTGACCCTAGTCGGGCTATAGCCAAGCTCACCTAGGGAAAGAACTCAATATTCACCATTCTAACCTCAGGACCTAAAAAAAAAAAACTATTGTACAATGAGCCCTCTACCATATCTCCAAGGCACAGAGACCTGCCATGGTCGAAAATGGCTAGGGAGTCATTTTACTATTTACAGTCCTATCTGGTCGAGAGAACCGAAAGCAAGAAGAAAAATTTACATTCAACTAAAAAATAGAAACTAAAACCTAATCACTACCACACAATGTTCAAAAACAACTATAAGAAGCTAAATACAATGAAACATGACCTAATTTAATCCATTGATCAAAGCTTGGATTCAAAACCAAGAAAACACAGTCACTGTTCCTTCAATTACTTGTCTGATTTATGTAAAATGATAACGAACCCTCATTACACGGTGTCCAAGACCCTCAAATATGTATATATGATCCATCAAAACTATCTGAACTGACCCATAACTGCCTTTTGGGTAGTTTTACAACTTCTTGCAAAATGTTGTCGAGCAACATTTAAAAGTTGCAAAGTTGCTCAAGCAACTTTTGTACTTTTTACAAATTTTTCTCTTTGTTCATTGTAACTATATGGTTGGACACAAAATAGTCCAATATAATTTCCTAGGACCTAAAACACTTCAAAAATGTCCTTCTAAGGACTTTGACTGCCAAACTCATAATTTGACCCATTTTTCTCATCAGGACCTTGCAAAGGTCATTTGGATCAACACCATAGACAACCTAACACACCTTCCCCTAAAAAATTCCAAAATGATCCCAAACTTCCCTAAATACCCTTAACCAACATTAAATGATCAAACACAACAAAATGAGGGTTTCTAGCCTAGGTGCTCCATCACCACCAAGGAGCTCGCTACTCCTCATTAGGACTTGCAGACTAAGAAACACTTCCTTAGGGCAAGATATCGTGTCTTGTAAACTACTAAAGATCATTTTTTAGGATAAGACACAACTTTATTGAATAGAATAGATTACATTTATTGAACTGATCACAAGTGCATTCTCTATAATACCGATAACAATTTACTATTCATACATCTACAACTATTTGCATCTTTGTTAATTGACACCTTCACCCTTTTAGTGTTTAAAATAGATCATATACAATCATACCACACATGTTTATCTCTAAAGGATACTCATCAATATATGTCCACCACAACACCAAATATCATCCATTAGGTCAACCTTACAAGATGTAGCAAGTAATTCATGAGACATTGGCTCCAAACACCATTTCCAAATTATGTGAAAGGGAAAATAAGAATGTGAAATGTTGAGATTGCTGAAACGCAATGCAACCAAGATCACCTGCATGCAAAGACTATTACACAGAAGAAGAAGACAGAAGAGAGAAGGATCTAAGGTGGCCAAAAAGCCAGAGGAGACATCATGTTGAA
>MU225692.1:44241-58856 GCA_018584345.1 Thuja plicata
GTAGATGATCTATCTCACCGAAATGCATAGGTGCCTAGCCACTGCATCCGCCTAGTACATAGGAACAAGAACTGAATACGTAGATCACTCAACCTAACCAAGGAAGCAATAGAACCAACAGGTGAACTGACTCCCGGAAGTCAAAAAAGAATATCGGACTTCAACAGAAAAAAAAGCTGTCGAAATGGTGGAACCAAAACCTGCAACCTCCACCATCAGAAATTTCTCGGAAAGAGCTTTCTGACGGTATATGGAAGTCGCAAAAATACCCCCGTACGCTCCCTATAGAGAGGAAAATGCCCAATAGGGTCAAAAAGGGCCCCAGGAAAAAAAATAAGCCCCTGGGGCTAAACACAGTCCGGCCCCTGGGCGCATGCGCGCTTAGGGGGCTGGGAATAAGCCCCCGGACCCTCCATATGACCTCTGGCATAGTGTAAAAGCCCGCGGGGGCTGGCAGAGCGGCCGCCACCCGGGGCGGAGCGGCGTGGCGCGGGGAGGAGCAAAGAGCGGAGCAGCGCCTGTGAAATGTACCGCCGGGCTGGTGGCGGGGGCGCCCAAGGCGGGCGGGCCGTGGAGGAGGGGGTGGCGGGGGTGCCGCTGAGGAGGGCGCCGAGCTGAGAGGGCGGCGGAGCCTGTGCCGCAGAGCGGCGAGCGCCTATGGAGGCGGAGACGCAGGTGCCGGGCTGGCCACCGACCGGTGGCGGTGGAGCGCCGGTGGGCCGGCGGCGGCAAAAGAATTTTTAAACTGCCTGCGCCAAAAATCATTTAAAATAATGATTTTTTAATATTTTTTTTTTTTGATTTTCTCATCCGTACGGCCCTTGGAAGGGCATGAAAATTTTTCCAGAGGCCCGGTGGCCAAAAGGGTCGAAGTTTTATATGATTTCGACTCTCCCGGGCCTTCTGGACACAATGGTGGAGTTCTTTTCGGCTCAAACAGATCCGAAAAAAGAAGACACTCCAGAAACACAGAAAGACTACCAGAAAAGCCAGAGAAACCTCCAAACCCTCGAACGCTTCACAAAAACTCAAACAGCCAGCAGCAAGATGGCTCTGATACCATGTTGAGATTGCTGATACGCAATGCAACCAAGATCACCTGCATGCAAAGACTATTACACAGAATGAAGACAGACAGAAGAGAGAAGGATCAGAAGCTATGGCGGCCGATAGGCCAGAGATTGCAAGAACATGTTGACAGAAAATAAGTTCTATATTCAACAATGTAAAATGATTTACAAACTCCTTAAGAAATACAAAGAAGACAATCCTTATAAAGGATTTCGAAACCCTAAACGGGCAACTGCTAGGAAATAGAAACTTTCCTAAAACTAAAGAACCTGCCTAAGTGAAACTTAAGCACTAAAGAGCAATTGCTAAATTACTCTAACATGAAACATCATAATGAGATAGGACACCTTCCTTAACATCCAAAATCTTCACCATAATCACCGAATGCCACCATAGGGACCAAAACATCTCTAGCATGCCTTCAAGAATAAATTTTTAAATCATGTCAGCCAAACTAACACAAAAAGAAGTGTGGATATCCAACACTATTGTAGATGTCTAATATAGCATCACCTAATCATCACATAACCATATCACTATTAGATAACTGAGAGGGGGGTGAATCAGTTAGTTCCAGTTATCCTATAGTCCCAAAGACTCCCATATGTATATAATAACAATTTCAAACATATAAATCAACTCGGTGAAATATGAATTGTGATCTCAATTTTAACTACAAACTTATCTACCGAGTAGCAGTAAATCAATTATGTGATATCAATCAATGCATATAAAATAATGTGTAAATAAAAATAACAATCGAACACATCCATACACATTAACCCATATATTTTTAACATGGAAACCTTGCTGAGGGAAAAATCACTTGGGACCGGTAACCCAAAATAATTCACTCTTCTTAAGTGAGCTTGGTAAAGAGCCAACCCTTTTAAAGGTTACAATGCACATTGTTAGGTGTGACATGGTTAGAGGATTTATCACTAACAATTATCCCTTGACCAATCATTCACTATGGGGTCAACAAGAAAACACTCAACATTCTTTTGAATGCCATAATAAAGACTGTTAAGTCCTACTCGACTAAGAGATTTTTTTGTAACAATAGTTAAACTGATACATTAATGATCTGACTCAAATACAACTTTATTTGTAGATTTTTAGATCTTTGCTAAGTACATAATACCTTTGATCAATAATCACTATAGTCCCTCTAATTTTTCATACTTTGTTATGCTCGGTAAATACTCTTTTCTGTCACTCAGTGTTGTCTACAGAATTGCTCAGTTTTATCTTCAACCAGTTTGATCAGTCATGCATGAAGTTAATCTCTTCAAAAATATGCATGTATGATTCATAATGAATCTCTTGTCTCTTATATAGACATCATAACTCATTTAATTTCCATTCTTATATTTTTTCGCTTGATCTCCATTGTTAATTTTGCCGCTTCATCCTTCCTTGATAGTTGTGTTAAAAACACATTTCAATCTCCTTCGTCTAATCATCTTGAATTTTCATAGTCGTTTGATCAACATAACAAACATTATCAATTACCTTGAAATCATAAACAATTGACAACTCAATATCTTAGTCAGCCTCGGTTTTTTTTAACTCGGTCAATATTGTGATGCGTCAGTGATCCCTAGCTCAGTTATCAGTGTGCTCGGTATACACTATGTTTTCTCGGTGTCCACTGTTCCAACTCGGTGTCTACAAAAATCTTCATTTACCGACTGCATAAACTTTATTTATTCCAGGTCTTCAATCCATAATAGATGTTTGTTACCACAATGATAATCAAATAAGTTGACATCAATGACAATACATTAACTGATTAATATCTATCATCACATTAGTAACTCGGTTGATTATCAACTCAATGACTCCAAACATATAAAATTTAAATGTAGTTCATCAATCTCTCCCTTTGGCATTGATGGCAACACAATATGAAATATGCAATATGAAAATGCCATAGAATACCAAACTTAAATTATACAACTATATGCAAAATGTTGTAGCTCTCCTTAGCTTGTACATATAATGTGTTTAATCACTACACAACATTAAAATTTACCATGTAGACTCTCCTTGGAGATTTGACCCATTTCAATCTTCTCACCCTGAACTGGATAGATATTTCATTTCTCTCCCTTTCTCTTTTCTCCTTTTCTCCCTTGCAGTGGATAGATATTTCATTGAATCATCTCTCCCTTTGACAACAATGCCAAAAAGAAAATATACAGCCCTTTAGTAGCCAAAAATATCTCTGGGTTTGTGGTTTAGATCAGGTACCTTGTAGTGTACTGATATGTAATGTAGGTCCAGTTCTCATTTTGCATCAACATGATTGATATTATGATAAAATTTTAGTTGATGCAACCTCCTACTCAGTTTAGTGATCGATAGACAAGGGATGGACCCCTAGTCTATTCCTCAAGTACTCAAATGTACCCTTTGGTAAGGGTTTAGTGAATATGTCATCTATTTGTTCTTTTGATTGTACATATTCTAGTGTCACTTGTTTTTCTTTTACTTGTTCCCTCAAGTAGTGATACTTTATAGATATATGCTTTATTTTTGCATGTATCATCGGGTTCTTAGAAATGTTAATTGCACTAGTATTATCACAATAAATTATCACTGGGTCAATGATTTCTTCATTCATTCCTTTCAAAAGTTGTTTTATCCATGCAATGTTCAAACTATTTGCAACAACATCAACATATTCTACTTTTTCAGTTGACTGAGATATGCATCTTTGCTTTTTACTAATCCAAGTAACTAATCTTTCTCCCACAAAGAATGCTCCACCAGTAGTGCTCTTTCTATCATCAATGTTCCCAACCCAATCATCATCTATGTAAAATTTCCATCTTTCTTGTACCATAATCTATAATCTTCAGTGTTCTTCAGATATCTAAAAATTCTCTTTACAACGGTCATATGTGATTCCTTAAGATTAGTAGATAATCTTGCTACAATTCCAACTGCATGTGCAATGTCTAATCTTGTGTGTACAACATACATCAATTTTCCAATCATAGATCTATACAATGTCTGATTTGCCTCTATTGTTTGATCTTATTTTGTCAATTTGCATCATGTAACCATAGGGGTACCGACTGGTTTTGAATCTTCCATAATGAATGTCTTCAATACTTCCTTCATGTATTTTGATTGAGTAATGTATATGCCTTTATCCTATTGTAAGATTTGCAAGCCAAGAAAAAATTTGATCTCTCCAAACATTGACATTTCAAATTATTTTCTCATTTCATCAGTGAATGATTTGCATAAGTTATCATTGCCTCCAAATATAATATCATCAAAAAAAATTTCAGCAATAAGAATCTTATCATTAGTTCCTCCTTTCAAGTATAAATTGTTGTTATCACTTGTTTTAACAAATCCAATACTGATAAGATAGGAGTTTAGTCTTTCATAACATGCTCTCGGTTCTTGTTTAAGTCCATACAAGGATTTGTGCAACTTACATACCATGCTTGTGTGATTAGGATCAACAAAACCTTCAGGTTGTTGAATGTATACCTCTTCTTCTAGTATCCCATTTAGAAATACAGATTTAAAATCCATCTGATAAAATTTAAATCCTTTGTAAGAAGCATATGCAAGCAATATTCTAACTCCTTCAAGTCTAGCAACGGGTGCAAAAGTTTCTCCATAGTCAATACCTTCTTCTTGTGCATACCCTTTTCATAGTAGTCTTGCCTTATTTCATGTAACATCTCCATTCTCATTCAATTTGTTTCTAAATATCCATTTGGTGCCAATTACATTATTATCACTCAGTCTTGGTACCAATGTCCATGTTTTGTTCTTCTGTATCTGCTCAATTTATTCATTCATTGCCTTAATCCAATCATCATTTGCAAGTGCATCTCTAACAGTTTTAGGTTCAAATTCACAAATCAAACATGTTTTATCATTCAACTTACTTCGCATCATCATTCTAGCTCTCTTATCTCCAATAATTTTATTCTGTGGATGATGTTTTCTTACATATTTTTCAAGTATAGGTTCAATTCTTTCTTCATTGTGTTCTCCAGTTGGTGTATGATTATGATCTCCAAAACTGCAACATCTTCTTGATTCTCAGTTGGTGCATCTTGATGCTCGGTAACATTGACCTATTACTCGGTAATGTTAGATAGTTGCTCAGGAAAAGTGTTGGGATCTTCAATGTAAACAAATTTTATATAGTTTTCTAGTTCTCTTTTACTTTCAGCATCATTCTTCTCAGCAAATTCATCAACTCTTACATTTTCACTTCCAATGATCTTTTTAGAAGACTTGTTCAAACATTTATAATCTTTTCTCTTAGTAGAATATCCTAGAAATATTCCTTCATCACCTTTTGAATCAAATTTCTCATTTCTATCATCTTTCAGAATATCTTCCAAATATTCTAAAGTAACTCACATTAGGTGTGGATCCATACCATAATTCATAAGGTGTCTTGTTTGAATCTTTCTTTAGTTTTACTCGGTTCAATGTGTATATAACAGTACTAGCAGCTTCCCTCCAGTAAACTTGTGTAACACTCTTTTCAATCATCAACATTCTAGCACAATCTACAATGGATCTATTTCTTCTTTCAGCAATCCCATTATGTTGTGGTGTCCTTGGTGTAGAGACATCTCTTAATTCCATGCCCATTATAGAAGTTAGTGAAATCATCAGAAATAAACTCTCCTCCTCCGTCTGATCTTAAACATTTCAATTCTTTACCACTTTCTTTTTTCCACTTTAGCTTTGTACCATTTGAACATCTTAAATGCTTCAAATTTTTCTTTTAAGAACATGACAGTCATCATTCTAGAATAGTCATCAACAAATAAGATAAATTATCTATCACCATAATAACTCTGTGTTCTCATATGTCCACATGAGTCAGTATGAACCAGTTCCAAAATAACATTAGATGAAAATTTTTTGCTCTTAAGACTAGATTTTGACATTTTTCCCATTTGATAATTTTTGTAGATGACATGATCAAGTTTAGATATGTTCAGTAAGCCTCTTACTTTCCTTTTCTTACTGATCTTAACTATGTTGTCAAAATTCACATGACATAACCTCTTATGCCACAACCACAAATCTTCATTTCTAGCCTTCAAATAAGAAATTTCTGCAGAGTCAAGATAGAATAGATTACCTTTTGATTATTCTCATGTACCGATCAAGTTTCCTATTTCATCATAGATTTTATCTTTTATGTTCTCAAATACAACTCGGTGACCTGTGTTATTTAACTATGAAACACTAAACAAATTATAATTAAGTTCTTTCACCCAATTTGCATTCTCGCATTTGATCATATTGTTCAGCAATATAGTACATTTTCCTTTCACTTGACAAGGTGTATCATTTCCCATTATAACAGATCCACCATTATAATGCTCAAGAAATTCAAACTTGTCTTTATCTCCAGTCATATGATGAGTACAACCACTATCAAAATCCAAACATCATTCTTGCTAACTTTAGAAATAAGTTTTGTTTCGACATACCTCTCATCTTCTTCTTAATCTTATTTCATAGCTACAAACACTATCTCAATATCTTCATCAGTATCGGTGTTGGTGTCTTCATCTTTATTTTCAACAAGGTAACATGCTTTCTTGCCTTTGTCTTTATAATCTCAGTTACTCCTTTTATCATACTGTCGGTTACTTCTATAGTCACGATCATCCTTTCTATCATTAGATATTTCATTGTTTCTTTTATCATTTTTCTTGTTAGGGCATCTGGCAACAAAGTGTCCAATTTATTTACAATTAAAGAATATCAAAGGTAGTTTACCTTTATATCTTCCTTTACCTTTATGCAATCTTCTGGCCATTAATGCTTCAAGTTTGTCAAGTTCTCGCTCATCACTGTCACTGTCACTATCATTTCTTATCAAGTGTTTGTTACCATATTTACTAATTTTAAGAGATGACATAAATGCAGACTCAATAGTAGGAACAACACTGTTGTCAAAAATTTTCAGCTCAAATGAAATCAGTCTACCGACTAGACTATCAATTGTGATATTATTTCCAGGTGTTGCTCTCATTTTATGTATTATAGAGACTCTAATAGCATAAATAGGCAATAAAGTTATGAGAAACTTACTTACAACAGTGTCTTCATCAATAACTCTACCTGCTCCATGAATAGCATTTACAAACTCCTTGATTCGGTTACTATACTGCGATATGTTTTATCCTTCTTTCATTCTCATGTCATCAAACTTTCCTTTGAGACTTTTAGGTTTAGCTCTTTTCACATTTACATATCCTCCATGAACTAGTGTGAGTGTGTCCCACATCTGCTTGGATGATTTACATGTCTTGACATCTTCAAATTTAGCATCAGATAGTGAAGAAGCAAGCTCTATCATCATAGTATTGTGTTCATGTCTTTCTCTCAAATGATCAATAGTCAAAGGTCTAATAGGTAAGGTGAATCAGTATTCGGGTATTGTGTGACATCATTTCCAATCCCTAACAGATATATTCTCACTCTTCTCTTCCATGTTGAGAAGTTGTCCTTATTCAGGTTAGGCACATCTTTCTTATACATCTTGTGATCTTTAGCTTAAGTCCTTTAAAAATTTCATTCTAAGCACTATATGCTCTGATACCAATTGTTAGATAACTTAAAGGGCGGTGAATCGGTTAGTTCTAGTTATCCTACAGTCCCAAGTGCTCCTAGATGTATATAACAACAATTTCAAACATATAAATCAACTCAGTGAAAAATGAACTGTGATCTCAATTTTAACTACAAACTTATCTACTGAGTAGCAGTAAATCAATACTATGATTACTGATTAATGCATATAAAATAATCTGTAAAGAAAAATAACAATATAATACATCCATACACATTAACACATAGATTTTCAACATGGAAACCCTGCTAAGGGAAAAATCACCTATGTCTAGTAACCCAAAATAATTCACTCTTCTGGAGTGAGCTCAGTAAAGAGTCAACCCTTTTAAAGGTTATAATGCACACTATTAGGTGTGACCTATTTAGAGGATTTATCACTAACAATTCTTCCTTGACCAATCATTCACTATGGGATAAAAAAGAAAACACTCAATATTCATTTAAATGTCATAATAAAGATTGTTAAGTCCTACTCAATTAAGAGATTTTTCTGTAACAATGGTTAAGCTGATACAGTAATGATCTGACTTAAATACAACTTTATTTGCAGATTTTCAGATCTGTGCTAAGTACATAATACCTCTGATCAATAATCACTTCATTCCCTCTAATTTTTCATAATATGTTTTTCTCGGTAAATACTCTTTTTTCACTCGGTGTTGTCTATAGAATTGCTCAGTTTTGTCTTCAACTAGTTTGATCAGTCATGCATGTATAATTCACAATGAATCTCTGTTATCTTATATAGACATCATAACTCATTTAATTTTCATCCTTAGATTTTGTCACTTGATCTCCATCATTGATTTTTCTGCTTAACCCTTCCTTAGTAGTTGTGTTAAAAACATATTTCAATCTCCTTCATCCGATCATCTTGAATTTTCATAGCCATTTGATCAACATAACAAACATTATCAATTACCTTGAAATCATAAATAATTTCCAATTCAACATCTTACTCGGCCTCAGTTTGTTTAACTCAGTCAATACCGTGATGCATCAGTGATCCCTAGCTCGCTTATCACTATGCTTGGCATACACTATGTTTTCTCAGTGTCCACTGTTCCAACTTGGTGTACATATAGCACTCTTCATTTACTGACCGCATAAACTTTGTTTATTCCAGATCTTCAATCCATAATAGATGCTTGTTACCGTGATGATAATAAAATAAGTTGACATCAATGAAAATACATTAACTAATTAATGTTTATCATCACATTAGTAACTCGGTTGATCATCAACTCAATGACTCCAAACATACAATCCGTTGTAGTTCATCAATCACTAAAATGCATCATAAAAAACTATTGAGAGTGGAAGAATGCAGATCATTCTCACAAGTAGGTACACTGATTCTGTTAAACTTATACAAAAATATCATAGCTTATATTATGGATCAAATTAGTAACATGATAACTAATATATAGCATGCTCTGAAATTTTTTAACACCATACTCCAACTGTAAGAAAAAACATATCAAAGCACCATGATGCAAAGCATAAATAAAAACTTGAAATCTAACAAATTGTTCACCAAAACAATAAGACTTAGTACTTTCTATGTGCAAATAACCAAAAAACATCTCCAAAACTTCAAAAAATATTTGACCCTAAATATAACCTCTCTCTCTCTCTCTCTCTCTCTCTCTCTCTCTCTCTCTCTCTCTCTCTCTCTCTCTCTCTCTCTCTCTCTCTAACATTTTACGACACCAAAATACGTAGGGACACTACAAAACACACTTTTCATATATTGCATTCATCTTTCAGAGACTAACTAGAAAAAGTTTGTCATCAATGACAACATAACATTCATTGTGCAATAAATTCTACTAAATCACTACTAAACACTAATTTTCAACAAGAGGAAATCATAATTGCACATAAAAAAATAGATTGAAATGCAAAATTAAAAAATATGTCATTCAATTAAAAAATAAACCATTTACTCTTACCAAGAGCATTGTTAAAGAATTTTAGTCATTCTCTAAGTGAATAGATTACCAAAAGAGGAATTGTACTCCAACCTCATTTTGATCCACTAAATGTAACAACAATAGAGCCAAAATAGAGGAATATATATATATATATATATATATATATATATATTATGACACCAAAATACATAGGAACACTGCAGAACACAATTCTAAAATATTGTATTAATATTTCAAAGACTAACTAGAATAAGTTTGTCATCAATGAAAACATAACATTCATATGTGCAACAAATTCAACTAGAACACTAATAAACACTAATGTTCGACAAGAGGAAATCATAATTGCACATAAAAAACACATAGAAATGCTAAATAAAAAAAACATGACATTCAATTAAAAAACAAACCATTTACTCTTACCAAGAGCATTGTTAAATATTTTTAGTCAATCTCTAAGTGAATAGATTACCAAAAGAGGAATGGTACTCCAACCTCATTTTGATCCACTAAATTTTATCTACTAAATGCAACAACAATAGAGCCAAAATAGCATCAGTATATTTGACAATACAAATATAAAAAGATGAAATTTTATTTTCCTAAATGACATGAACATATATTTTTGCCCTTAAACAAAATGACTTTAAATGTCTGTAAATTTGACTAACAATATTCCCACATAAAAAATAACCCTTCTATCTATAATATATGAGATGCCTATCATAATAAAATCATATATCGAGCAACACAAAGAATCCAAATATGTCTCTCTTTGAAAAATAAAACAATTAGACCATATAATTTGAACCTTTAACATATTTATTATTTTCAACTTTCATTAATTAAATTACCCTTAATCTTTGTTTAGCCAACATACTTTCTTAATTCTTACCATATACTATTAGTAATATTGCATTTCTAACTCCCTTTGGAGTGTTTTTTTGAGGATGTGTTAATGAAAAAATCACATTGCCAATGATATAAAATGGCTTCAAGCAGATTTTAGGCTACCCAAAAAAATTAAAATTCATTTCATTGACATCTTCCATTGTGCATAGTTTCCCGTGCCAAACCAATTAAGACTCACAGTCTTTTCCTTAAAGAAAGTAATAACAAACATCAAACCTTGTAGTAGTGTCTACTTCTCAATCTTTGAGTCCATGGGCAGGTAAGTTTTGCCTAGCAACGCTTTCAAAATAAAAAGAAAACAACAAAATATTAAACAACAAATAATCCATAAAATCCACAGCTTATTAATTTGTCTAGGAAATGCGCCTACATAAGGTGAGGCCATCACCAATAGGCAACTGAAAAATCTCTTATGTTTGTCACCAGCAAGTCCCTTATTCATCTCAATTATATAGGGTGTGTTCTTTCTCACTTCTTCATAAGCCATTGTAGCAACTGGTCCAGCAACAGCTCCACACCATAGTGAATTGTCAAAACAAATAAGCCCCCCGATCTTCACCAATCTCGGCAAATGTTCATGGTAATTTAGATAGTTATCTTTGTCATCATCTACAAATGCAAAATCAAAAGACTCCAACATCCCCACCTGAGCCCAAAAAAAGTGGTTAACAAACTTAGTACTATATAAAAAAATTCCACTATACATATCTTGGAGATTACTATAAAAAAAAACTCAATAGGCCAAAACAGAGCATGATAATAGACAACATATTCCTTCATAGTGATATTGGAGGACATCACCTAAAACACAACCACAAACTAGACAGGGCTCACTAGACATAAAATTGTAACCCTAATTCTTATCTCCATAAATTATTCTATAATACATTCCATAACATTGTAACCCTAATTCGTATCTCCGCCCAATATTGTTTAATAGATTCTATAAAATTGTAACTCTTATTAACACCATTTATAATCATTCTCTACTAAGGATAGTTTAAAAAACAACAAGCTAGAGAGAGTCCATAAGACATAAAATTGTAACCCTAATTAACACCACTTATATCCACCAATCATACTCTACGTAAGATAATTTGCAACAAACAATCTAGAAAGCCATTCCCATTACTATGAGATCCCAAGCGGGAATTTGCAAGACAGAATTTACATTTTGTATGAATTCATCCAAAATAGGCAAAGCAGGACCCTCTTTGAAATTAATTTTGTGGGAAATTCCTACTTTCTCAATGATAGGCCTTCCCAAATCATTTGATTCTCTGTCTATATCGATGCCTATGACCTATCATGGGTAAAATCAAAATAAGGTCAGAGTTGCATTATAACCAATGCAATGATAAACACAAATTAAAACATAAAAAAAGTCCATGGGATACTGAGAGATCAACCTTTCCATCAGGGGGCAAAGCAAGGGTCGTACAGAGCAAAGAACAGCCTGTGAAAATGCCAATCTCTATAGTCTTCTTCGCATTTATTAGTTTCAATAGAAGCATAAAAAATTGACCCTCGTGAGCTGGAATAGCTGCAATGTGTAAAAATAGCAGTTGTAGCTGCACAAACCTTGCTAGAAGAAATAAATAAATAGAGTTTACAAATAAAAAAAAGTAGAATAGAGAGCTCCTTGAAATGAAATCTCAGATTAGTTGATTAAAAATTATTGTAGGATTACAAATATAAAACCCACCGTATGAATCAGTAAATTACAGTGATAAGTTTCAGTTACAAATGGAACTAAAGATTGCATGAAAAGAAATGGTGGAAGGCCCTAAACAAAAGTTGGAAGATGCAGATGGAAATAAATTACATGCAGAGATTTGGAATTAACTAGAACTCTAACACCCTCCCTTAATTCTAACTAAGAGAGGAATGAAGAAAGAGGGAAAAAACCTAGTGGGAACAAACCACCCCCTCAAAAAGATGCTAACAAGGTAAGAAAACTACTAGATTACAGTGTCTTTCACCCCAAGAAGATCTCGGAGAAAGTGAAACTTATGCTCAGTGAATGTCTTCGTGAAGATGTCAGCAATCTAGTGAGATGTGGCACAATACTACAAATCTATGATGCCATCATGTATCAAATCTCAGATGTAGTGCATGTGGATCTTGATGTGTTTTATCCATTGTCATTGTAATGGATCTATACAAATTTCTAGTGTACTTTGATTGTCACACCAAATGAGAGTTGGGCTATGAAAATGGATACCTAGCTTAGTGAGGAAGTTTTGCAACCAAATAGCTTGAATGGTAATAGTGACTGCACCTCTATATTCAATCTCTATAGAGGATAAAGCAATGGAAGATTGCTTCTTACCTGAATGGTAATAGTGACTGCACCTCTATATTCAGCCTCTATAGAGGATAAAGCAATGGAAGATTGCTTCTTACTTGACCAACAAATTGGACCAGATCCCAAACTGAGTACATATCCTGAAGTGGATTTATGATCAATGCTATCACCAACCTAATCAAAATCAGTAGCCAATGAGATCCAATGTACATCTAGCTAAATAATGAATCTCATAGCTGATGGTTCCTTGAACATAGCGAAGTATATGCTTGGAAGCTTTCCAATGTAGCTCATGAGGCTCCTACATGTATCTAGAAACAACACCCACTGCATATGATAGATCTGGATGAGAGTGAGTGAGATAAAGAAGACTCCCCACAAGCTGACGATAGAGTTTTCAATCAACCAATGGTGTATCCTTTTCATCCTAAAGCTTGACCCCCGATAGGAAAGGTGTGGTGGCTGGCTTACAATCAGTCATTTGAAAGTGAGCCAGGAGATACCTTGCATACTTGGATTGAGAAACTTGGACACCTAATTCAATTTGGTTGATTTCAAGGCCAAGAAAATTTTTGAGGAGACCCATATTTGTCATGGAAAATTGATTATGCAAAGCTTATTTGGTTGCAACAATAGTTGTGGCTGAATCACCTATTATTAGTAGATCATCTACATAAAGTACTATGAGCAACAAAGAGTCAGATGTTTTCAGCATATAAACATTTGGATCAGATTTGCATCTCATTAAATTTTGAGACAAAAGATAAGAATCCTTTTTAGCATACCAAGCTCTAGGTGCCTACTTGAGGCCATAAAGTGATTTCTTGAGCTTGCATACTAAGGAGGAATCATGTACATATCCGTGTTGTTGCTCCATGTAGATCTCCTCCTCAAGATCACCATGAAGAAATGTATTCTTCACATCCATGTGATGAATCTCCCACTTGCTTGCTACTGTAATGGCAAGAGCCAATCTAATGGAGTCCATTTTTTCCACAAGGGAAAAAGTCTCATCATAATCAATACCATGAACTTGCTTAAAAACCCTTGGCTACCAACCTTGCTTTATATCTACTCACTTGACCGTCTGTTGTTCTCTTTTTTTTTGTATATCCACTTACACCCTACAAGCTTGCAATTGGATGGAAGTGAAACCAAGTCCCAAGTTTGATTTGTAATGAGAGAATTGTACTCCTCATCCATGGCTTCTTCCCAATGAGGATTTCCTTCAGCTGTTGCATAATTTTGAGGATCAGATTCTTGAATCACATAAGCATATATTAGCTTGATTGGATGAGTTGAAAATGAATTAGGGGCAGCATATATATCAGCCAAGCTCCTTGTTCTTTGGTTTCTGTTGGGACCAATGTGTTCATTTGATTCATATTCAGATGAATCTAAATTCATATCAGAATGATTGTATGTATCATCTTTGAGTTGCTCCGGAGATGCATGCATGGGACTTTCATAAAAATAGACACTCCTCTTAATGAAGAGCATTTCAATGGAAAGATCAAGCAATCTATAGCCCTTTGTACCATTTGGATATTCCAACAAAGATGAATTATTTTCTTTGAGGCTCCAAAGCCTTCCTCTTTTCTATAGGAATGTGATTCCATGCACGTGATCCAAAAACTTGGAAATGTGTAACTTCTGGTTGCATGCTGCTCCATGCTTCAAAAGGAGTTTTTCCTATGACAGATTTGTGAGGAGATCTATTTTGTATGTATGAAGCACAGTTG